>CAOLHI010004651.1:0-106272 GCA_948474755.1 Ctenosaura bakeri | reverse complement strand
CTCTTCTTGCTGGGACAACCTACTCTTGGAAACAAATCTGCCCTTTCTATTAGGCATGAAGAGACAGCAGATCGAGATCTACTGGGACATTGCTGGATGATTTACATTATATCTCCATGATTTAATTTCTGACTTCTAGTTGTTTAAAAATAGCTACAAAAGAACTTCCTCCTACCTCCTGCACTCCAGGCTATTAGAGTTCCTGACTGATAATAACTTGGGTGCAGTTGTATTTGTACATGTAGGTCATTAAATTAACAGGAGCTGGCTCCTCCATTTAAGTCACCATTTTGCATTTGGGTCTAATTGATGCAACTTATGGAGTCCTAACCAAAATAAAAAGGAGATCTACACAGGCACACTTTATACAGTTGCCCATAGGATGACCAGGTGCAAAGGAACACTGACCAACTTTACCTTTACATACAAAAGGGAGAGTTTCAGCAGATGTCGTTGAAATCCCTCTCCCCCTCCCAATGTTTTAGGCCATTTCCACACTACACTGTTATAGTGCTATTATTCCAACTTTCAACATCCTATGGAATCCTGGGGTTTGTAATTTAGTGAGGGGTATTTAGAATTCTCAGCCTGAGAACTCTTTGGCCTCAATAAACTACAAACCTCAGAATTCCACAGGATGTTGAAAGTGGGATAATAGCTTTATAACAGTGTAGTGCGGAAATGGCCTTAGATGTATAACTTATTTAACACCTTGGTATTGGACATGCGAGCTCAGATTTCTGGGAATTGAAGTCCAAAGCATCAGAAGAGTCACAGATTCCCAATCTATGGTAAATGATAAGTTGTCCATAAATTGGATTTTTTTTTTGACACACCTTTTTATAGGGTTGCCTGAAGGTACCTTGGAGTCTCTTTCAAGTCACATGGTGCACAAGGTGACTTCTCCCACCTGTGAGTCCCTTGAAGCTTTTGCCAATGTCCATTCCTTTCCTGTTTACTGTAGCAAGCAGGATTCTATGTCTGCCTCACAGTAGCATTGTTAAATGACCAGGAAAAAAAAAGACAGATTTTCTTGTGTTTTCATGTGTTTTAAGCAGCAGAAATCACCAGCTGAAGCTTTTTATGTCACCAGTACAATTAGCACTGGATGACAGAGCTGGTGTCCATAGCAGAAGCATGCCCTTTTAGGGTCAAAGAATGAAGGCATTAGTGAATTGAAGACAGCAATTCATTTGTCTAAATAGCACTGGTCCAGAAATCAGCATTCAAACCAG
This sequence comes from Ctenosaura bakeri, assembly GCA_948474755.1. Classification (NCBI taxonomy): domain Eukaryota; kingdom Metazoa; phylum Chordata; class Lepidosauria; order Squamata; family Iguanidae; genus Ctenosaura; species Ctenosaura bakeri. Next base: position 105,037 of record CAOLHI010004651.1, on the reverse strand, counting down.
CTATCTGGGACCCAAGCAAGCATACATTTTGCAGCATTTTTTTTTAAAAAAGTCTACCAGCAACAGTGTACAAAAATCATATAGAAAATTGTAGAGGTAAGCTATTAAACAGTAGTCATAAAAAACATAGTAAAAAATTGCTAAATGAGCATCAAGTATTCACTCTGCACCTTTCCTTTATGTTTTAGATTATCATTGCTTTTAGCAGAGGTCCCAGTTAATTAATAGTAGAGTCAGAATGCCCTTTAAATGCCTACTTCAATTTTCTTTGCGATTCCTGGTGCTTTAATAACCTTGCAGCTTCTAAAATTATCCCTTGTTGGGGATATTTTTCCTTCAGCATGGTCATACCTTGTCTGTGTGTATGTACCTTCAAGTTGTCTGGAAACTTACGATGACCCAATGAATTTCTACCTTACTTTGGTCTTACAGTCACTTTTTGACCTTTCCCTTCATGTGTGGGACCCTGAAGTCTGTAAGCAATCATCCAGAAAGTAATAGGTGTAATGGAAGAATTGGGAGAAAAGCTCAGGTTAAAGCATCTGAACTAGCATGATTGTGCCAAGACCAACTAAGGATGGCAGTCACTGTTATCCTTTCTTCTTATTTTCAAAAACATGTTACAGATATTGAGATGGGGGACTGAGTGGACATGTGAATGGATACAGATGCACACTGTATTATGTTTACTTCCAATATATGGTATGGATTTTTTTTATTTAATAAAATGGTGCTTATTCCTATGTATATATGTTTCTCATCAGGGTGGGAGACACAAACTTCCTGATAATTATGACAGCACTATGATTTAAAAGCAAACCTGTACAAGTACAGAGTACTCATCTCCATCCCACCTCAGCCTTTTTTTTAAAGTCAAGGTTGCTCTAACATAGTAGGAATATAGAAAGAGTCATAAAGCCTGGAATGGTGATGATGGGAAGGTAAAGTGAAATATTAACTCTGTGCCTGACAGCTGAATCAATTTTACAAGTGTGGGGTTGGAGGAATATAAGTATTAAGTCTCTATCTGCACCACTGTTTCATGGCATGCAGGTGGTAATATCATATTTTAATTTATGCTATTAAAGGCCTCATTACTGGGCTAGCTAAAAAAGATGGAACTCTAGAGAGGAAAGACAGATGGAAAACTAAAGAAGGAACAAGTGAAAGAAGCCATGGATCTCTTAATTTCAGACTTTTAGGGAGAATTTAAAGGACTGTTACCAATTTCCAGGTTGCAACTAGGTAACTCCAATTACCTTCTTAGGACCATGCATATTAAATTATCATTTCCATATTTCCAAAAGAGATATTTATTGATTTGATTTGATTTCCTATCCCATTCCTCCAAATGAACACTAGCTATGAATTAGCTGAACTGTTTCTTTTCTCAACACCCCAGTAAAACAGTAAAGGGTTACTTTGCCCCATTTCATAGTCAGGGAATTGAATTATACAGGGCTTGATCATGTGAGACAGTGAGGGTATTAGCTGTGATCCTGCAGTGTCCTTAAACACAATCTTAATTAAGTACTTTTGATGGCGTCCCTTTGTTCTGTAGATTATTTAAATGCAATGCATTTATTCTCATTAAAAGTTAATCTAAAAGCAATGTAATCCAGATGCTGTCTATTTTAACCAGCGTTGCCTTGCTTAAATACAGCAACCAATAGCTGAGGTTGGGTTAAGCTATTTGAGCTGATTGTGGAATAGTCATTAGAGTGATAAGGAGTATCCTTGATTGGTAAAGTCTAAGTGCAATGTTGTTCTCTCTCTCTCTCTCTCTCTTTTTAGAATTATTATTTAGCATGATAGAGATCCAAAGCACAGGCTTTTCCATTCTCCGTTAAGTCATTCATTTGATTTGTTTGGTTCCTATTCACCCAAGGTGGCACAAGGGAAAGAAGGAGGAAGGAAAAAAGAACCCCAAGCAAGTTGTGTTGTCATTGTATGCCTTAAAGTTGCTTCTTGACAAGATATCTTGGCAAGATTTGTTCAGAGGGGAGCTGACTTTGCCTTCCTCTGAGGCTGAGAGAATGTGATTTGCTCAAGGTCACCCAGTGGGGTTTCTGTGTCCAAGTGGGCATTCAAACACTGATGTCCAGAACACTCAAACCAGTATGCCACTTTGGCTCTCAGAAGAAGATCAATGTCTTATTTTGCAGTCTCTTATAACTAAGGGTGAAACTTACTTCTGAATAGGAATACCTTGCAAATATTCTTGTCGGTGATGGGGAAGGACCCAGAAAAAGTAGTTATCAACTCTTGTGAGATTTTATGTTCCTATCCAAGGGCAAAAAAGGAGGGCACTCTTTTGGGAGTGCCCCTCCAAAAGTATTATGTCCAACAGTAACTTTTAAAAAGTTTAATTAATTTGTTTTGGAAAGGTCCCAAACTGGGGGGAAAGGGGACAAAGAGGAAAAATGCATTGAAAATAAGCAAAACTTTTATAATTTTATTCATTGGGGAGAAAACATTTGGAATTTTTCATTCTCTTGTGTGGGAATGAAATGAAGATCATGTCAAATAGCTGCGGCTACTTTTTTTTTTTTTTTAAGGGCAGGTTTCTGCACTTATCTGACCAGTTAGGGACCAAAGCACTGTTAGAAGAAAGAATTGGTTGAAAAATGGAACCATGTACTGTACTGTAGGGAGCATGAAGGCTTTATGGAGGCTCCCTTGGAACAGACCAACCATGTGCTGCTTGCAAAGTCTCTTGGCTGGCTTAGTGCCTTTTTTCTCTTCTCAGCTTGTTTTGCAAGCAGTACGTGTGTATAAGTTATCCCACGTAAACCTCTGTAGGCAAGAAGAACTGCTGAAAGAGCAGAACCCTTGTCAAATTAATGGAACTTGTCCTTAATTTGGAAACATCAAAAGAGCAAGTCATCAGATAACGGGGAGGGGTGTCAAAAGGTGGGGGCTTCCTGTATCATACTTCTTACCTTCTGGATAACACAGGCCATTTCCACACTAGACTGTTATAGTTCTATTATTCCACTTTCGACATCCTATGGAATCCTGGGGTTTGCAGTTTAGGGAGGGGCTTTAAGAGGCCCCTCCCTAAACTGCAAACCCCAGGATTCCATAGGATGTTGAAAGTGGAATAATAGCACTATAGCAGTCTAGTGCAGAAATGGCCTTCTGGGGCCTTCCAGGGGTCACATGAGCTGCCAAAAAATGCCAACAAAAAGAAAAACGCAGGAATTTGTAACTGGTGGCCAAATGTGTGTGTGTGTTTGGTTTTAAAAAGTATTACATGAAGTTTAAACAATACTGGATTGGCTTGCAACTGATTCAAAATATGAACTGCCCCTCTGGAAGGCTTCCAGGAGAAGAAAGTCATTCCTTTGGGAGATCAGAAAAAGGACAGTTTAGGGAGTCCGGAAGAGTTAAGGGTTGTACAAAATAGCCGTTTGGGGCCATATATCGCCTTAGAGCTGTACTTGCCCACTCCTGGGTTATAGCAAGAGGGTGAGATAGCTTTCAACCTGAACAATGAATTTCAGAAAGTTGGAGGGAAATTTCAGCACTGGGGAGAACAAAAAGCAAACAGGTGGGCAGGGTCTGAACTTATCAGGAGAATTTTAATTGAAAGATAATTTACTGCCAGTAATTATGCATAGAAGGCCTGTTTGAATCATTTAGAGTGGAGCAAGGAATGCACAATAGCTGGAAAAATGACCCAAGAAGAGTATCATGGAAAAGGAGCCAGCATAGTATAGTGGTTTGAGGGATGGACAGTCCAGTAGTTGGTATCACTAACATGATATTAATATAAAGTATGAAAGACTAAACAGTGACAATAATTTTCTTTTGTTTCTGTTTATCTTTCTTGTCTATTTGTTTTAAGAAATAACCTTGTTCTTGATTCAAGCCCATTTTGCCAACTACAGAAGAACAGACGCTTGACCCTCCACATTCGCTAGGGTTAGGGACACAGGACCCTCGCAAAAGTAAAAAATTTGCAAATAACAAAATTTGCGTGTCTGTGGGAAGGAGGCTGAGGCACAAGTGGGGAAAGTGGGCATCCAGGGTCTAAACCAGATCAGGGAAAGGAGATGGTTGGCATGATGGTCCTGTACTTCCTCTCTCTTGCCCATCTCCTTCCTTGGGTGTGTGTGGGGCATGGGTACAGGGTTTGTGGTGCTGAGAATTTCAACAGAGAGCCATGCTTAGCTGGCCAGGCAGAGACTGGTAGAGGAAGAGGAGGACCAGATGTGGGTTTTTAAAGGGCTATGCAGCCTGATTGGAGACACCAAGAGGGAAGGTTGCCCCCAAAAAGAAGCACCTGAGGTGGGAGGGCAGGAGTTGGTGAAACTCACAAATAATCAAATCTGTGAATGTCAAACCCACAAATGTGGAGGGCAAACTGTATTTCCTACCACACTTCTTATTCCCCTATTGCATCAAATGTGTCCAGCTACATGTTAGAGTAACATCAGCCCTACATACAAACAGGCAATCATTTCCACAGGGGAAAGATACTATTTAATTTTTTAAAAAATGGAAATATTTGCCAAATCATACTTGTTTTGTGGCCTTTTTCATCAAGCAGCCACATCACTTTCTCTAGTGATATTGCTGACTACAATGACAGAGCAAGTTAACCAGACAAGGAAAAGGAGATATGTTGTTCTGCAACACATGTAGAACTGGTTCAGGGTCCTGGACCACTTGAGCTCCACTGACCAAGAGGTGTGGAGCTTTCCCAGTTGGTTGGCAAGTTGGCACCATTCCTCTCCTATAAGCAATGCCAGGTGATTGTTCTTTTTGCTTGGGGGAGCCAAGGTGAGGGAGCGAAACAGATGGAGAAATCCTTGTTTTCTTCCTGCCCTATCTGGTTTCTGAGATGGTGGGGGTAAAGCTTAGAAAAATTACCTGCTTAGAACTGCAGGTCTCAAAATTCCCTAGCCAGCATAGCTGCTGGGAAATACAATCTAAAGAGATCTAGGCAGGGTTTTGGGGAGAGATGACCAGGGCAACTCCCTGGGCTAGACTGGGGAGGCTATGAGGAGGCTGGATGGAGCTTATGGGCTAAGGTCAGCTCTCATGGTTTCTGCTTGGTAACTGGCCTGGGAGAGTGGAAAAGACTGAGCAAAGGGGATGTATAATGACCACAACAAATAGGGAGTGAAGCTATAGTATAAGCTGTGGTTGCACTGATCACCTCTTGTGTTACAGGGAATTGAACACTGTGCATACAGTGGCCCTCTGTAGATGCACAGGGTCCTTCCATTACTGTGAATGGATGCAATGTGTGTGCCAATTATACAAGATGTAATTAATGTGGCAATAATTGTTGAATGTAAATCTCTAAATTTTAAAGTATTGTTACTTTTTAAAATAAAACTGGGGGGGGAGAAATCTAAATGTGGCTAGTTAAAAGGGTAGGAAAGACATTTTCCTTTTCTTTGACTTTGAAAATAGCTGCAGAGAGAAGGAAGGACATTTCCCTCAAGGTCTCACAGAATATACCGTGCTTGTCTCTCTGATTTCCACTTCAGTGGTTGATCCATCCCAGTCTTGTAACTAAAAGTATCTAGTCTACTTCCCATTGGGAGCATTACAATGCAATTGAGAGGGTGATTTCTGCTGAGAAGAAACATTTTGTGGTTGTTGGCTAAATTTCAGGTTCCCGTTCTTTTCTAACTTACATGCCTGGTGTTTTTTTCTAACTGGTAACCTCTATGCAGAGATGCATTTTCAGGGAGACATGTTAATAACCAAGACAAGTTTGCTGAATCCATTGCCCATCACCAAATGTTCCCAGAAACATGTTCTAGCCAGGGAATTTTAAACCATGTTGTCTTCCAAGAGATCTTGGCCACTGAAAATGACCATGATCAGGGCAAGTAATGGTGAGAGTGGAATAGAGGAGAATGCTTTGGAGATCATTTACAGGAAATGCTCAGTAGCTGTACCTCCCTCCTGTCCTTTAGTTGTCCAAGGTGCTTTGCCCCCACTTTCATGTTAGCACAGTCAAAATCAGGATGGTGTATTTGCTGAGGCTGTGTGTCATTCCACCCTTTGCGATGGGGATAGTTCACTTCATCTGCAAGCTAGCATGAGTACGATGAGAACTTTTTTTTTCTTGTTTTGGATGTGGTATGATAGAAATGATAATTCAGTCTTGCTCTGCAGGTGAGCCTTGTGTCCTCATGAAAATTCTGACAAAGAAAGCAAAACAGTGGTCATTCATCCTTTATGGTCTACACAGTGAACTATCTGTTGTAGCTCCTACAAAAAATGCCAAACAAAACCAGACAGCTTTGGTCAGAGAAGAGGAGTGGGGAGCAGATAAAGCAGCAGATAAGCTTGGGTGAACACAGTGTGAAATTTGGGGATAGAAACATATTGAAAGTGTTAAAGGTGGATGTCTGAAATTTGTTAAAATGATGACATTAACATGCAGGAATGCTAATAATAGCACTGATGTTGTTGCCATTGAAGGGGACCTTCACCCAATACCTAATTTTTAACACTGGGGTTTTTAACACTCACTGTTAACATTTACATGAGGTGTGGACAATTGTATATTCCCCCACACACACACATGCATAACTGTCCTGGTTTGGCAGTAACAGTCCTGATTAATCCTCTGACATCCCACTTTTCCAGCTGCCTTTTAAAAGGGGGGAAGTGGAAAAGTCCTCTGCTGCCCACCTCCCCGCTTTGTCTTTCTGTTGCTGCAAACTGTGTTCCATATTCAAAAGCAGTTTGCACCCCATTAACTCAGCAGGGATGAGAAAAGAGGAACAGGAGACAGAATCTTGCCCTCGACAGTAGCCTATGACAAAAGCAAATAGACATAACCTCTCCTAGTTTGTGTGTTTTGTCTCATTAATAATTGTTGCCATATTTATCAGTTTTTGCCTGTGAAATAGTGGAGGGTATACCGTCTGGGTTAACCTGCTTTTATATGTTTAAACTTGTGTAGTTCTGCACTATATGCAAGGGATTGGAGCAGATCATCATTATCATATGCTTGGAAATAAGTGTCTAGATCTAACCTATGCAGTCTGCATATGAGTGATTCTTACTTCATTTCTGTTCATTTTTAATATAATCCTGAAAGCTAATAGTCTCCTTTATAGCTCTGCAGGACCAGGCAATCTATGAACATAACACAGTGCTTTCTATGTGGTTTAACCAGCATTTGGAAGCATGTAATACAAATAACTAGCTACAGTGGCCCCTCCACATTTGTGAGGGTTCAAGGTGCAGAACCCTCGCGGAAGTATAAAAATTCCCCCCCCGGCCATCCCCCTCTCATTCCCTTTTGGAAGTCTGGCACAGGAGTCTTCCTTCTCCATGCCCAGCCCAGAGGCAAAGGAGTGAGCAGGGGGAGCTCTGGAGGGGAGAAGGAAGAAGTGTGTCTGCCCCCTCCAATTGCTTTACCTTTTGAGTTCTCAGCACTGGGGCAGAGGCGAAGCAATAGGAGGGGAGAGTTCCGCAGGAAACAAGGAAATTGCATGTGCATTTCTCCCCCACCCCACCATTGCTTTACCTTTTGCCTTGGCATGAGTTCTCAGCGCTGGGGCAGAGGTAAGGGAATGGGAGAGCTCTAGAAGGGTGAAGGAAAGTGTATGCATATGCCTCTCCCCACCATGGCCTTACCTTTTGCCTTGACACGAGTTTTCAGTGCTGGGGTAGAGGCAAAGGAATAGGAGGGGAATGCTCTGGAGGGCCCAAAGAAAGCACACATGTACCTCCCCCCATTGCCTTACCTTTTGCCTCTGCATGCTTGACTTCTTTCTCCACACTAGCAAAGTGCAAGGGAATCAGGGGAGGAGACTGGGGTGGGAGGCATGGGCGCTTCGTGAATAATCAAATTCGTGAGAGTCAGACCTCTGAATGTGGAGGGAGAACTGTACTTATAACCAATTCCTTTGCCAAGTAACAAACAAAATAGTGATAAAAATAGTGATAAATAACTTCAATACCTCCCAGTTAACAAACCAGCCTCCTAAAGAGAAGAGCATTCATAAGAGGAGGTAGATGTTTGCTGAGGGTTATCCCGTATTGCACATGACCAACAGAAATGGTTGTGCCTGGAGAAATCATATGTTTCTATATTTTCAAACCTATTGCTTGGTTGTGCTGGTGGATTTTAATTTTTTTTCCTTAATCTTGCTTCCTACAATGTCTACCCTCCTAACCGCTTGAGAAATCATAACTATTTTCCAGAAGTTGTTCCTGATTTAGCCAGCATTGATTCAGTAGTCAGTAAGAAAGCACAGAAAAAATTACTCAAGTGCCTTCTTCAAGTATCTGTGATCAAAGTGAAATCAGAATACAACATGATTCATCCAGAAATAAAGCAGAGAGACATAGAGAGGGGAGGGGCTTCCCTGTTTTTATTCTTAGCATTTTATTATGTCACACATTTGTAATGACAGACCATAAATTGGAATAATGAGAATTCATTGACCTATGCAGTGCTTAATTTTTTTCCAGATGTAACAATGCAGAGACTTCTTGAGAAATTCAATGTTCTCTGCCTAAGAAGGGGACAGTTAGCTTCACGCAGGGCAGGGACAGGTGGATCTCATGAGAAATTACTTTTCTCTTGCTGTGAAATTTTATTAACTGTCTTTTACCACCCTTTGTCCCTAATGCCTCTGCCTGTGTTCCTCCAGATTATCCTCCAGACTATCTTAATGGACAGCAGAAGTAACATCTAAGGCAAAAAGTAGGCCTGTGACTCTAACATCACCACTTTTCTTCTCCTGTATGATTTTTAACTTCTTTTTCTGTGCCAAAAATGAAAGCTTGCATGGTATGTTTTGTGCATTTTGGTTGGCCAATAAAGATACCACTGTTGTGTGGATTTTGGATTTTGTTGTATTTTGCTGCATGGCCTACATGTCTACCCCTGAATATGTTAATCAGAACAGATTTTGTTGTGAGAACTCATTGAGAAACACTGCCAGCCACATCATAAAATCTGCAATTCCAGAGGGTACATCTCCTCACCACAGGAGGGAAATTTTCCTTCATATAAAAAATGACTCCCTTCATAAGCATATTAAAAAAAAAATGTTGCGGCTTAGACAACTGTTGCAGCTGGCAGCCATGACTCAGCCAAACAGGGACAAGATGCCAATTGCCTTCTTTTCTCCTACTTTTAATTTTTGTATTGTTAAAAAATGAAAAAGTTGATACATAACATTCATAGTTTGTTACACTTGCCTTTGAGATGCTCATCAATTTCCTTTGGCTGAAGAGGAAAGCCAGAGCAAGACATCTCTGTCATCAGTTTCAGTGGGAGAATTACCCCAGATGTGGCAGGGCCTTGAAAGCGGCCACACCCTACCCTGCTCTGGCTGTCCTTGATGTTTTGGAGAGCTGCTGCTGTTCTGTGCAGCTTCCAGGGCTGGGAATTATCTCTAGCAGAACAACTCCTCCACTGACAGTGGCACAGCAGGAAGAAATGCAGAGGTGATGCCTGAAGACAAGGAGAAAAAGCGTGGCTATAGTTTGCTTCCCACTTGGCAGTATGGTGCCCCTTCCCAGAAGGCGAAGGCACTGGTGATGACAGTTCAAGACCCCATACCCCTGCAGCCACCAGAACCTGCACAGAATGACTTACTTCCTACTTCCTGAGTATCCTTAGAAGGAGCAGGAAGGCCTGGAAAAATAGTATGTGTTGCAACACAGGTGATTTTTCTAGCATCTCTGCCCCTGCCATGTGGCCAAGCATTCAGAAAGTCCTTGCTTGATGCATAAGGTCATTTTCTTGGATGAGTAACTGCCAATGGGTAAGCCACTTCTTTTTCCTTTGACGGTCAGGCACTGCCTCTGCATCTTCTCCTTCTGGAGGTAGGTGCAATGGAAGGGGCAGCCTTCAGCAGCAGAAAAGCTTCAGTTGGACCTGGACCATAGGCAGCAGCTATATATGTTATGATTGAAACCTACTGGATCCTTGGGTCATCAGGTCATTGTTGTGCTGAAAGCTGCAGTATGTCCTCTGACCGGTTTTAGGGGTGATGTTGTCCTGCCACCAAATTCTGTTCTCAGAGGGTGCCTGAATTGTCCTTATCTCTGCTGTTGACAGCCCCTGATATGATACTCACAGACCCCAACATTTTATGACTTTCTTCCTGCTAGCTTTGCATGCACAATTGGGGATTATTCAAATGCAGTTTACTTACCTGGAGTTTAAAGTGGACCAGCCAATAGAACATTTGAATCTTTTCACTGCATATCCCTTTGTCCTCAGCTTACTCCAGTTGCTGCAAACCAAGGCCAAAGTGCAAAAGTATCTTACACTTTATTAACTCAGTGAGTGGGAGAGGAGAGGACAGAATCTTGTTGTTTGCAGTAGGCACAGACAAAAACAAACTGTGTCAACCTCTCCTAGCTTGGTTTTTGCTGTCTTGATCATACTCCAATATTGCTTGGTCACACATATCCTGGTTTTCATCTGTGAAATATTGGAGGGTATGTGGTTGTATCTCTTTTCTGAATTACAGTGAGTCAAAAGATATCCCAGTAGCATAGTAGTGAGGATACGCTAATACAGTAAGTGCATCCAAGTGTCATATTCCTTATTATTCAGGAGTTTTGACAGTGAGTGCTGGATATGTTTCCATGCACATCCCCCCTTGCAACCCATAGTTCCTGCAGTTTCATCTACCACAGTTCCCCACCACAGATAGCAGTGTTAGCTAATGGAGTTACTAGAGAAAAAGCAGTAGCCTGTGAATTTCCCGTAGACCAAGGATTGGCAATTTCTAGCCCTACAGATTTTGTTGGACAGCATCTGCCATCCTCCCTCTTCATTAACTGTGCCAGTAAGGTCTGATGGAAGCTGCAGTCCAGCCACATCACCTGCTTATAGATATGTATGTAACATCACTGGCTGTCAGTGGCCATTTCCGCACTACACTGTTATAGTGCTGTTATTCCACTTTCAACATCCTGTGGAATTCTGGGGTTTGTAGTTTACCGAGGCCAGAGAGCTGTCTGGCTGAGAATTCTAAATGTTCCTCCCTAAACTGCAAACCCCAGGATTCCATAGGATGTTGAAAGTGGAATAATAGCACTATAACAGTGTAGTGCAGAAATGGCCGGTATTTAGAAAAGGATAAATGGAAACTGCCTTCAGGGATGAGAAAAGTAGATACAGTCTTTTGATCTGTGATCACATCATTGTTAGAGCTTTCCAGATGACCCATTGAATTTCAGAAAAATGATAAAAGCATTTTCTAGAGAGAGATCATCTTCTTCCTATTGCCTCAATTGTTTTGAAAGAATACAGTAATGTTGAATAAATAGAAATGATTTATTTTGGCTCCTCTTGAGTTTTCAGATGAATTTTTAATTTCCCCAGGAGCCTTATGTCCTAAGCCTCCAAATAATAATACAGAAGCAGCTCTGCTATCATCATCTTAACTTATTATGGAGATTGCTCAGTGCATCCTTATTTGTAAATAATAATCTCTGTTTTAGGTTAAGCCCATTGTAGATCGTGCTCATTGTTGCTAGGTTACAAGGAACTATCCAGGTCTACATCTGATAGTGTCAGTAGAGCTGCCTTAGTGCTTTCTCAATTTGCTGAGAAAGCAGTTTTATTCCCCAGTGTTGTGTTTCTTTTAGCCTTCAGAAGATCAGAGGGTAAAGTCAACCATAGTTCTTATTTTATGAAAGTACAAAGGATTGGCAGTAGGAAGTCCTGGACCAAGATTGGATCTTTTGAGTGTCACGATTGCCCATAACTAGACTTACCTTTGGAAATGTGTGTACTAAACATGTACACCCATGACTGCAGTGAAATTAGAAGCAACTGCTTGATGAATATACTCTGTAGCTCACAGAATGAAGTTTGAATTTCTGAAGCAAGTATAAGCCCATTGCTGACTTCAGATTTTTACCTGTCACCCATACAATTGTTGCTTGAGAATGCAACAGTCCTTTCTGTGATACAAATTTGTGGGGCTCTTAGTCTACCAAATATTTCAGAGCACAAAGTTTTTTTTTTTTTAATTTGCTATTATTAACTGCAGTGATGTTCAATTCTAAATGCAGAAACTTACCCCAATTCTGTTTCTTAACTTTCTCTTCATGCCTTGAGACTGAATCATTTTGCAGTCTTGCTGTGGCTCGTGGGACATGTTATTCTGTATGTTATTGTAGACTCTTGAAATGGAAGAGAAAAAGTTGATTATGGATCATTTTCTCACTCGCTCAACAAAATGTAGACTTTTTAACTGTTCACTGCAGAATGTATTGCAGATGATATTACATAAGGAGAATGAAATTTTATCTCAGATAGAATGCCTATGAGCTATAGTGTTCAGCTGCAGTGCTTTTTAAGAAGTTTATCAGTGGCAGTTGACATAATTAATATTCTGACATCAAGACTCATTTGTTCATGTGCCTTTTATTTTTAAAGCTCTGAGAAGGAGACTACAACTCTGGAACTTCAGACACCTGATGACTTGTAAGTGGGCCTGTAGATGATGATACCACAGAAGCTGGGTACAGTCTTCCCTTCACATTCACTAGGGTTGGGAGCACAAGGCCTCTGTGAAAGTGGAAAAAATGTGAATAGGCCCTCCCAAACCATATTTAACACACAACAAAGTAAGATCACTATATTCGACTCACCATGGATTCCTTTGAGGCATCAGGGTTCCTTCACAAGGCAGAAATGGGTGGCTGGTGAGACATAATGCCACCTCTAGTGCTGCCCCACACCATTTTTAATACAGACTTACAAGTCTCGTTCGCAGTTTCTCAGTCTCACGAGGCTTGCAGTCCTTATTAAAAATGGCATAGGAAGGCTGCAGAGGTGACAGCAAATAATCTGTGAATAATCAAATCCACAAAAGTGAAACCTGCAAATGTGGAAGGCTGATTGTAGTCTTATGCCCATTTCTGCTCAATGTCATACTCCCTTGATTTGGTGGATCTAAGCCTCCAGACTTAGCAAGGGAGGTTGGAGATCCCATTTCACTTCTGAATTCACATGGAACCACCTACATCCTTGGGCAAACCTGGAAAGTTTGTTCATGTGAAGGGACTTTTAACATGCTTTTCAGAAATCTGCAATGTGACTCTGAGGAGATTGAATATTACCTTCTTAGCAAAAAACTGAAGTACTCGAGTTACTGTTGAATATTTGCCTTCAGTTTCTAACAGTATGGATTCCTTACACAATACTGCAACGATGGCAGCTGTGTGATCAAAGAGTAGTTCAGAACTTGAGATTCTGCTCCACCATTTAAATGCTGTAGGGTAAATAGAGTGCTGCTTTGTTCAGGATAATGTGCAGTCTTTTGAGAAGGTACATTACATTACGGGTGTAATGAGAGTGAGTCATACAGAGCAAGGCTCTTGTCTCTACCAATGTCAATGAAATTCCAAAGCCACTCTGCTTTCTCCAGATTGCTCATTTGTTTTGTTGTAAAGTGACAAGTATACAGCAGCCCTGGGATGCCAGGAGATGTAAGAGCACTTGAAAGAGAGATGAAGTAATCAGTAGTTTTGGCTTTGGTTGTATCTAACGTGATCTAAGTGGGAAGATGAATGCAGAGTGAGTATTGTATTTCATGAGGTTTTGTGAACGTCTGGAAAGAGGACAGCCTTTGCAGTGCTTATAGGATTAATACCGCATTTAGATTAACTGCTAGGATCTTGAGTGGAAACTACACCATGGTGGAATTGATGAGACAGTTCAAAGCTAGGAGTCAAATCCATAATTTTCCAAATGGAGGAGCAGATGGGCATAAGCTCTCCTCATTCATGGGTCACCAGACTACCAGCAGTGGTTCTTGAAGGCAATATGGAATCATGGGAAGCTAATGACTGACTTGACTCTAGGTCAGAGAATATGACAGACAGATGGATAAACACACTTTGTTTATTGCTGAGTACTTTCATTCAGGGTTAGGGAGAACAGATGCTTCAGTGCTGCCAACTGCTTGCTGTTAAGATTATCTACATTTTAGAGGTCTGACTAGTAAAACCCAAAAACTGGAGTCTCAAAATTCTCTACCCTATTTGGGGGTAGATTACTTGCTGTTGCTTTTTTGATGAAGTGGGGCAGGGGGAAGAGAGAGAGAAAGGTGTAAAATTTGAAAGCCTCCTGGCAAAATGCCTCATTTTAAACATAACTTTTGTCTGTAACTAAAAACTATTACTGGTAATATCAATAAATGAACTTTGCTCTTAAAACAGAAACTCGTTGCACTCTTATAACCCCCCATAGTAGCTACTCATACTCAGTGATGTAGACTCGAGTCGATAGACTTGGACCCTTTTCGCAGCGCCGGCGCTCGCGCGACGGGGGAGGGCGGCTCGCGCAAGAAGCCTTCTCCGGGAGGCTGCCACTTCCCCCTCCTTCCTTCCGCAGGCGAAGGAACGAGCGGGAAAGCGGCAGCCTCCCGGAGGCGGCGGCGGCTCGCGCATCCGTCCATCCCCCCGCGCGCGCACAAGAAAGGAGCCTGTCCCCTCCATTCCCCCCGCGCGCGCAAGAAAGGAGCCTGTCCCCTCCTTCCCCCGCGCGCGCGAGAAAGGAGCCTGTCCCCTCCTTCCCCCCCGCACGCGCGAGAAAGGAGCCTGTCCCCTCCATCCCCCCCGCGTGCGCGAGAAAGGTGCTTGTCGCGTCCGCCCCCCCACGCGCGCGCGTGCGAAGCAGGACGTGTCGCGTCCGTCATGCTAGTGCCCCGCCCCGTCCCTTCCTTCCGCAGGGGCGGAGGGAAGGAAGCGCGACCCGGCCGGCTCCCGATGCTCCGCACAAGAGGTAAGTGTGCGCGGGCGCCGGGAGCGTTGCGCGAGCACGGGTGATTTTCGCTTCGAAGCGAAAATCAAAAAACCCGCGCTCGCGCCGCTTCAGCCCCGTGAGCCCGGCGGAAGTGGGAGTGCGTCGTGCGGAGCGACGCTCCCACTCCCACGAGGCTCACGGGGCTGTCGCGCGAGAAAAGGCCCGTGCGAAAAGGGCCTTGGACTCAAGTTGGACTTACGTCACTTCAGTGACTTGACTCAGACTTGAGTCAGCAATAAATGAGGCACTAACTTGACTCGACTCAAGATTTGTATATTTTTGGTGACTGACTTGCTGCCCTTGGTTCAGTAATATAACACATTCAGACAGAAACCTTACAACTTTGAACAACATCTCCATCTCTTTTTGCCTACTAGTCACATAGCAATCTATCTCAAGCCCAAAGTGTGGGTTCATTTGTCAGAGAGGAACAGCAAATGGGTTAGGCAATGGGCTTGAGGTCTGCTCAGCAGCCTGTCTCTGCTGCATATCAGAAGAGCCTTCTAAAATGTTTCGTAAAAGACAAGACTTACCCCCAGAGTGCTGGGTTCATTTCTCAGACCCTTTTCGCACGTTACCCGTTTGCGCAGCTGGGGGGAGGGTCTTGCGCGAAAAGCCTCAGTAGGAACGCTGCCGCTTCCCTGCTGCCTCGTCCCGCAGATCGCTTCCTGGTCGCGCGAGCGCCCCACCCCTTCCTTCCGCAGTGCATCCTGGGAGCCGTAGGCTGCGCTGGGGGAGGAAGCGTGACCGGCCCGGCTCGTCTGACGCACCGCACGGCAGGTAAGTGCGCGAGGGCCCCGGGAGCATTGTGTGACCGCACAGTATTTTTGGCTCCCAGCTGAAAATAAAAAAATGCGCGCGCAGCCCGCTTTAGGCTCGTGAGCGTCGTGTGAATGGGAGTGCGTCATATGGACTGACGCTCCCATTCATGCGATGCTCAAGGGGCCCTCTCGCAACAGAAACTGCGTGCAAAAAGGGCCTCAGAGGGGAACAGCAAATGTGTTAGGCAACAGGCTTGAGGAGGAAGGATCCTTCCTTCTAAACTTTAAACTTTTGAAGCTTCGGTAATGGAGAGTAAGAAGGATCCTATTCCCCATGTCTGAAGTTGCAGATGGCAAAATTGCAAATGTGGAGGGCCGACTCTGCTTAAATTGTTAAAACTGACTTTATTTTACTCTGTCCAATAATTCTGGAATTTTGGTATAAAGTTGGCTTCCAGTCTTGAGAGTTGACTTAAGACTTGGCTTGAAAGTATCTTCAAGGACTTGAGACTCAACTTGAGACCTGAAGGTAGAGACTTGAGACGTGACTTGAGACTTGGAGTAAAAGATTTAAATACATCACTGCTCATATTACTACTTGTAACTTGTTACTGCCACCTATCTCCTGAAGCTTCCCTAAGTGGCAGCATTTCCTGATATGACAAAGCCCTGTGGGAGGAGTTCCGTCACAACATCTTCTGCTGTGCTTTGATCAATGTGTAGGTAGCTGGGGAGGCTCCTAGCTCTCACAGAAATGGTTTGTACTGTAGAAATTGGAATGTTCACATAAAGTCACTGACCCCTTCATAAGCTAAGTAAACAAAAGAATCTCAAATCTCAACCATGAGAGTTTTTCCAAAACATTCTTCTCCATTAAAATTTCCTTTTGAAAGGAATCTCTTTTCTATTAAACTGTATGAGTCTGGTAAAAGATAAATAGAGATAGGTAGATAGATAGATAGATAGATAGATAGATAGATAGATAGATAGATAGATATAAAAATGAAAAGAAAAAAAACAACCACTAGTAAAACAAACCTCTGTTCAGTAACTCTTATTGGGGCCTGAAAAATCAGTACCACATTCTGAATGTGACACCACATTCTATGTCTGGGTAGTGCTGACTCTACCTTTGGCAACTTGGGATAGAGAGACTTTCATTTCAGTTCATTTTTAAGGAGAATTATCCAAAATTCTCAGATGTCTTTATATTTGAGGTGAACAGAACTTATGATTTTTTTTTTAAATGAATGTTGGAGAAACCAATCTAACAGATTTAGGCCATTTCCACACTATACTCTTATAGCCCAATTATTCCACTTTCAACATCCTGTGGAATCCTGGGGTTTGCAGTTTAGGGAGGAGCCAGCTGGGATTCCATAGGATATTGAAAGTGGAATAATAGCGCTGTAACAGTCTAGTGCAGAAATGGCCTTAATCATCTAGCCTCAGGACCTTGAACACTTCATTCTTAAAAGTTTGGGTTAGACTCTCAGGCTGGGGTTAATTGTGCCCTTCTTCTTCTCTCCATTGTATGAAACAGTATGGCATTCAACATAATACAATGTGACTTAACTCCAAGGAGGCATCCATAGGATTGTATCTGAGCAGAATAATCGTTCTAGTATCTATGGTATGATCTGGAAGTGGAGGAACCACCTAATCTAACGGTCTGCCATGTTCATACCAGCAGGATGGAAGGGAGAGATAGATGGGGAAGCCCTATGGAATCACAGCAGAATGCCTCCTCTTTGGCATCATCCTTTTGGAGAAGCTGTAGACCTTGCCAGGCTTACACGGCCAGAATTCTCTCTTCACCTAAAAGGAGGGGAGATCATACATGCATGTGTGGCTTCAAGTTGCCTGTTGACTTGTGGCAATCCCATAAATTTCATAGAGTTTTCTTAGGGAAAGTATATTCAGAGGTAGTTTTGCCAGTACCTTCCTGTGAAATAGAGCTTACAGTACCTGGTACTCATTGTCCGTCTCCCATCCAATCACCAACCAGAGCTGATGCTGCTTAGCTTACAAGATCAAACAGGATCATAGGATAACAGCCTAAATGTACTGCACTGAACAAGCAAAGAAGCAGTTTCTCTTTGTGAAAGATATAATGGGAAGAAAGACCAACAAATATTGCTGGATTCTTTGCATTCCATTGCTTTCTTTATTTTGTTTCTTATTGAGGTTGTGCCAGTATAATGGATTAATATGGCTGTGTCCCCAAAGCGTTATGTTTCAAAAAGGGAGGCCCAGCATGGTGTAGTGGTTTGAGCATTGAACTATGACCCTGGAGACCAGACTTCAGTTCCCCACTTGGCCAGGGTAACTCACTGGGTGACCTTGGGCATATCACGTACTCTCAGCCCCAGAAAATCCTGTGACAGATTCTCTTTATGGTCACCATGTGTCAGAAATGACTTGTCATACAATAGCAACAATCCTTTTAAGAAGTTCCATGGCTTATTATCCCCCGGTGAAAGACTTTGTCTTTATCACCTTGTTGTTACTGCAGGTTAGACCTCCTTGGAGATAGCATAAGGATATCATTTTGATATCTATAATTTGGCTCTCTTCTACCACCCCTCTCCACGTGTTTGTGAGGCCCCCGAACAAGCACAGAACTAGGCGCGGCCACTAATTGCTGGACATTCCATTCTCCACCCAGGCAGGCCAGAAATAGCCAGATCCTTGCTTTAGGAGACCTCTCTGCAAACACCCTTATTATGTATGCACACTGTTTACAAAGGACTCCCTGCCCCGAGCAGGCAACCTGGCAAGCTGAATACTCAACTGCCAAGCACTCTGCATTTGCGTACTGGCTAACTCTTTGTCAATTCGGACTTAAATCCATCATGATAAATTCTGACCTTTCCAAAGCTTTGTCCCGCTCCTAAAACGCATTGTTTTCCCCAAGTATGGCATAGCCTGCAGTCACATTTCTCCCTATAAAAACCCCTGATTCCGAGACCATCCTCGGATCGCTTCCGAGTTCTAGACCGCCTTACTGCTGCTTTTCTTGGCGAGCTTCCCCTCAGCTCCACATACTGAAATACATTGCACCCCAGCTTCGCTCTCTATCCGGGCTCCAGTAACAGGTTCCGTCTCACCCGAATCAACTATCCCTCTGAGAATCCCACTATCATACTCAAACCTTTCTTTTCCTTAGTTATCTGTGTGCGTGTGTTGCTTACATTGTGTGCCTGTAATTAATAAAGATCATTCATTTATTTCCAACATGGTTTGCTTCTTGACTTGGCCTGACCCCGTAAACATTGGGTTACAAGATCCTGCTGCGTTACCCTGCCTCTCGTAGTGCCAACCAGTGCTCTTGACTGATTTCCCCATCTTTTGTAATTGTAAGGTTATTTAGGTGTCCCTCCTGGGACCCCCAGTAAACAGGGTAACATTACCTTAATTTTTTCTTATTGTCTCCCTGTTGAGGTATGCACTGACATATGTCATTTGGATTTTTTCAAATCTGCAAATTTTGGATCCAGTTGGAGCTGTTTTCGCCACCTGAAGCCAAGGACAAAATGACAAGCCACCTCCAGTTCCACATATGCAAGACAAATAGACTGGCAATTGAACATTACTTAAGTATTGGTAATGACATATCATTCCATTAAACCAAGCTGGCTGAGAGGGCAGAACATGCTGTGTTTTCCATACAGTGTAGTTCCTTCATCAAGGATCAATGTGGGCAGGATCATACAGGGAGATATTTTATTGCAGATGATCTGAACCCGAACCATATAGCAGTTTATAAGTCATAACCAGCACTTTGAATTGTGCCTTAAAACAGATCGGTACCCAGTGAAGTTGCTGCAAGAAGGCAGGTTAAATATTTCCTGTAACAGTTGTTGGTGCACTGCTATATTTGAGCATTGAAAAGCATGGATCTGTTATAATATAGGCATGCTCCCCTTGGACCTTCTTTTAAAGAAAACTGATTTATTTTATTTTTTTACACAGCTGGTTATGCAACAGCAGAGTATGGCCAGCCTTTGAATTGGAAGGAGTCCAGCATGGGTCTCCACCTCAAACTAAGTTCTCCACCCTGACTTAAAAATGTGCATAAACAATCAAAAATGGCACATAGTAAGGCATTAGTTTTTTTTTTAATGGGATTGCTCAATTTTCCTTGGTGAAGAGTTGATTTTTTAAAACTTAAAACACTGCTCCGATTAACATATTTGGGGTAGCCATGTTGGCCATCCAGCAAAATACAACAAAATACTGAATCCACAAAAGATGGATAGCTTTATTGGTCAACCAGAAGGCACAAAATACATAATCTAAGCTTTCAAAGTTCCACTAGCTTCTTCATCAGGCAAAAGACGTTAAAAATCAAGAAGAAAACTGGTGGTGTTAAGAGTCACAGGCCCACATTTTCTGTCTGATATTGCTTCCATTGTAGTTCTTTTGGTCTGGAGGAATGTCAATTCAGGCAAAAGCCATTCCCCTTCTTGGGCACATGGGGACTAAAACAACAGAGAGTAATATTTAAACTCCATTAGCAGTAGTACAGTAATATCTCTTAGGATTCAGGCCGTCTCTGTCCTTTGTGAAGCCAAGGCCCCTTTCATAGGCATAAAACATTGAATTGCTCAAGAAGTCTGTGTGTTGCTACATGTAGAAAAATGTTTAGGTTCTACACAGGTAATAACTCTATGAAATTGATGGAGTTTCCATAAGTCAACAAGTGATTTTGAAGACACATACACATAAGCAAGTAAGACTTGCCTATTATAATCCAAATTAGAAAGCTTTGCTTTTGTTGTAGGTAGAAGTCTCAAAGAGTTAAGTACTGAGACTTAACTCTTTGAGATTTCTGCCTTCAACCCTGTGACTTCTCAAATGACAGAGATGTTCTGCATTCCAAGAAAAATTACTGTGCTACATCTAATGGAGCTTCAATTTTACTGTCTTTTGACTCAGTCCCCACACAGTCAAGATGGGGAGTGACCTCTGCCAGCTTTGAGATCCCTTCAGAACAAGTGAATTACAGTGGAAACAACATGTGATACAAAATGTGTGCGTGTGCGGCTTTAACATCATTGCTTTTGTTCTCTTATATGATTTTTTGTAACATCTTTTGCCTGATGAAGAAATCAGTGGAGATTCAAAAGCTTGCATGATATGTTTTCTCCATTTTGGTTGAGCAATGCTTCTTTGTAGATTTTTTATTTTGTTGTACTGTTCTGATTAAAACGTATTCAGAGACAATGTATTCCTTATTGAAATTACATGGCACAGACTGTTGCATTTATCGCTATGCCCATGGAGCAGGTATGACCTACCATATGTAAATGCTGGCTGTTCTGCCAGCAAGTCTAAACATAACCCAGACATACCAAAATGGAATCACAGCATCAGTCCGACCACCCAGAGAAAAACAATAATTTATAGGTCAGCCTTTGAAAAGAACTTGCTTAATGCTTTTTTTTTTTAATTTGAAGCTTTGAACAGTTCTCTCTTTTACAAGCTAAGCATTTAGCAGCATAGAAGGAGTTGTTAAGTTAGAGAACATAAAATTGTAGTTGGTAGGACCTATGTGCCCCCCAAATATTTCTGTGACTCCCAGGAGCCCCCATTCCTTCACTCCAAAATTTGGAGTGGTCTGGAATATGTTTTACTCTAAAATGGCCAGTAAGTGTTGTGGAAGAGGATTTTATTCTTCATTTGCCAAACTATGGGGCATTTTGGCTCCTGTTTCCTATCTTCTGCCTCTGTAGGCTTTTAAAAAAAAACAGGAAGTGGCTAGAACAGAAAGTCTCATTCCTTCGTGGTTTAAAATGAGGACTCCCTAGGCCTGAATATTTATGGGAGGGATGTGAAAATACCTCAAAATTTGACAAATACACCCAAACCCACACACCATGGGGGAGAGAAGATTGTGATGTGCCAACGGGGATACACTCCTCCAAGGTTTATGGGAGGAGATGATGTAGTCCCCCATCTCCTAGCAAATGCCCACACCCATCTTACACCAAGTAGTAGAAGCCCTTCTTCGCGGCTGCCCTGTGTTCTCTGTCTTCCTTTGCTTTCTTCCAACACATCTATGAAAAGTAGTTTGCTCAAGCTGATATGTTTGCAAAGGACTGTTTATACTTCCCTGAGCAGCAAGAGATATGGAAGCATCTCTGCCTGGTTTTGCATCCTTTGGATACAAGAGCACAAGACAATTATGGTGTCAATATTTGCTTTATATGCCCATAGACAACAGAGCATAGTGGAGGCAAATACTCCTTCAAGAGACAGCACACAGCTGCTAATCCTGCATCAGTCCCCTGTGAGACCAACTGTACTGCAAGGATGCTTCAGCTAATTCACAGTGTTCACTCTGTCTCTCTCCCTTATGCCTGATTCTTTCCAAATTCATACTGCAAATTGGCTCTAAGCTGTTTCTCTGCCCACCCTCCCATTACATGGAAAGTGACAAGCTGAAGAGAGATTCCAAACTATCAGGAGGACATTTGTCAATGATTCCACTGATGAAACATCAGCTGACCAACCTGAACTATTAGCAACCTGAACTATTAGCAACCCAATTAGCAATTTTTGTAACAGGAGATTTTAAGCTAAGATCTCTAATCCAATTACAGACCCATCTAGAGAACAGACTTAAACTCATTTAGTCACCTTTCTTCTGCCTGTTCGGAACTATGGATTTGCAGGGTGTGTAGGCAGTAAATTCTCTAAGAGAATGCCAAACATTCATGGCAAACTAGAGTTCTCACAACCTCCTGGAAGAAAGCATGGCAATTACATTGAGTTTTTTTAAGTGACCTATAAAGCCCTATGCAGCATGGGTTCAGGTTATTTGAAGAAATGTATCTCCCTTTATGAGCCCACTAGAGCTGTGAGATCGTCTGGAGAGGCCCTTCTCTCTGGCATTTCTGCACTAGGCTGTTATAGCGCTATGATACCTCTTACAACATCCTATGGAATCCTGGGATTTGCAGTTTTGGGAGGGGACAGCTGCCCCCTCCCGAAACTGCAAACCTGAGGATTCCATAGGATGTTGCAAGTGGAATCATAGCGCTTTAACAGTCTAGTGCAGAAATGGCCTCTGTTCCACCTTCTCAAGGATGTGGGAATAAGAAAAAGGGCATTCTTGATGGTTGCTCCCAGACTTTGAAACTCTCTCCTAGAGAGGCCAGATTGACCCTGTCTCTCCTTCTGTCAGCAAGTTAGAACGTTTTTTATGTCATCAGCCTTTTAGAAACTGACCAGGATAGGGTTTTGCTGTGTAGTGCTGTTCTTTTGCATGTAGTCTTTTAATGATTTTTAATATTTTTAAATCCTTTTAAGTCCTTTAATTGCTTTTTTTAAAATAACTCTTTGTATAGTTTTTAATTTCTATTGTTTTTAAATATGTTGTTAGCCTCCTTGAGTCCAATTATTGGGAGAAAGGTGGGATATAAATGAATAGAATGAATGAATAAATAAAAATAAAAACAAAATCAAGATGCACCAGTACCCTATCAGACTTGTAGTGAAGGGTAGGGACTATATTTCTTTACTTAAAGGCATGTGCAATCTTTTGGGCACCAAAGATTATGGTTGGTGTCCACATGTATGCATACACACACACAAACATGCGCTTCCCACCTCCTAGTTCTTCTATACACGTACACACAGTTTATCTGGTAGGGTTAGAAGTGTGTTTTGGCTCACTGAGATCAAAAGATCACTGGATGAAGTGTCTCTGACAACCCATTTCCCAACCATCTCCATCAAGGCCATTCTTTCTCTTCTGCTATAACAATCTCTGAAACCCAGGAACAATTCCCTGTATTGTGTGGGATGTTTTCCAATGTGTATTCCTTATATGCTGAGTCAGACCATAGCTCAGTATTGTCTGCTTTGATAGGTGGTAGCTCAGGAAAGTCAGTCTGAGACTTTTCTAGGCCTACCTGGAGATCCCTGGTGTTCTGTAGTGGTTTCTCATTCAAGGAAAACCAGGCTTAACTCTGCTTAGCTTTTGAAATCAGTCTAGACTCTTGCCTGTTCAAGGTAGCATGAGCTAGATGGACCAATGGCCTAGCATGGAACAGAGCAAAGCATCTGTTCCTTACTTCTGCTCTCACAGTATCTGTTCTGGAGGCCACAAGGGAGGCATGGCCTTGCTCTTTTAACAGCACCATCTGCAACAATTAGCAGATGATAGCATCTGTCTGCACAGTGTGAAAATCTTCCCTAATAACTGCAGATCA
This sequence comes from Ctenosaura bakeri, assembly GCA_948474755.1. Classification (NCBI taxonomy): domain Eukaryota; kingdom Metazoa; phylum Chordata; class Lepidosauria; order Squamata; family Iguanidae; genus Ctenosaura; species Ctenosaura bakeri. Next base: position 81,284 of record CAOLHI010004651.1, on the reverse strand, counting down.
AAACAGTGTTAAAAGGTAGAGCTACAGGGGAGCGATTCAAAAGTTGAACAAACCCACTACATCTTGTGATCAGGAGCAGAGTTTGGAAGAGTTACTTTCCAGGAATGTAACTGGCTGGATTGCAAGTTGGGTAGGGTGTTCCAGGAATTGTGATTTTTTTTAAAAAAAAATTTCCAAGTGCTGGTCAGAGGGATTAATTTAATCTAGATATTATAGTAAAACAGGGGTGCAAAAGCGCTCATTCTGTGTTCTCTGAAGCTGACCTCCTTTTCTCTGCAGACTATTGTTTTCTTGCTGCTAGTAGTAGATGAAAACAAACGGGATGGGGGGAACAATTTTCACAGGGCTTTTATATTTCCAAACATATTTTCTGAACTATGAGAAGACCAAGGACCCTTCTGCACTACACTGTTATGGTGCTATTATTCCACTTTCAACCTCCTATGGAATCCTGGGTTTGCAGTTTAGGGAGGGGCATCTAGAATTCTCAGCCAGAGAGCTCTTTGGCCTCAGCAAACTACAAACCCCAGAATTCCACTGGATGTTGAAAATGGAATAATAGCACTATAACAGATAGGGCGGAAAGGCCCTAAGAACCTCTTCTTTTGTGCAAAGATATGTAGCAAAAAATGTGAAGAGCTATATTGTTTGTCAAGGGCACTTTTGAGGCCCAAATGCTTGAAGGAGCTCTTCTTTCTATGCCAGACCATGTCTTTAGACTCAATTTTATTTTGCCAGTGCCCTCCTTGGCAGAAGTACCCTGTCTAATGAAAAAGAAGAGGGCTTTTTAGTGGTAGCACCCTCGTTGCAGAATACCCTCCTTGAAGAGGTATACCCAACAGCTGTATTACTGTCTTTTGACAAGAGGTTGGCACACTTTAATTTCCCAGGCATTTAAATTTGTGCAGTGCCATAAACTGCTTTTTGTTCTGTAGCTCATAGCTCTTAGTAAATGCACATACGTGTTTGTGTGTATTATTAGCTGTTGAGCTCAAGGTGAGTGAGACATGCTCTCCTCTTCTTCTCTTTCCCCTCACAAGAGCTATTGTATGAGGTAGGTCAGTCAAAGAGAAGGCAGCCCTGGTGGCGCAGTGGTTAAATGCCAGTACTGAAAGCCAAAAGGTTGTGAGTTCGATCCTGCCGGGCTCCAAGGTTGACTCAGCCTTCCATCCTTTCGCAGGTCGGTAAAATGAGTACCCAGCTTGTTGGGGGCATGTATAGAAATGTTTTGAAATACATGCTATTTGTAAGTTGTTCGCCGCCTCGATCCATATGGAGAGGCGGGATACAAATAAAAAAAAAACTGACTGCAGGTTACCAATCAGTTTCACGGTTTGGTGAGGACTAGAACCTGACTCTCTCCCAAGTCTCAGTTCTGTACTCTGACCACTACAACACACTGGCCCTTTCCTAGTTTTACTGCATAAGTTAACATTTAGGGTTTGCTATTGTGGGACTTACTGAATGAAGGATGATGGGCAAATATTCTAAATAAATAAATAAATCTGTAATGTGAGGTACCTTTAGTGACCAGTGTATACAGAAGATTATCTTACTGGCTAAATCACTACAAAATGCACTTGATATGTGCTTATCACCAAAGAAATGGCTTCACAAGCAACTTAATATTCAAATATTTCTAAACTTAGGCCCTCTCCGCAACTTACCTGTTCTCGGTGCTGGAGCACAGGGATCGTGCGAGCAGCCTCTCGCGAGAGGCTGTCGCGTCCCTGCTGCTTCGGCACTGCAGGTGCTTGCTGATCGCGTGAGCGCCCTGCCCCTTCCTACCGCAGTGCAGCCTGGGAGTTGAAGGCTAGCGCTGAGGCAGAAAGCGCAACTGGTGCAGCTCAGGAGGCTGTGCACGCCAGGTAAGTGCACTCCACGCCCCTGAGCGTTGCGCAACCACACAGCATTTTCGGATTGAAGCCGAAAATAAGAAAATCCATTGGCGGTTCACATCACGCTCTTGAGCGTTGCGTAAATGTGAGTGCATCATGCAGACCGCTCCTCACATTTACGCGACGCTCAAGGGGCCCTTTCGCTTAAGAAACACTGTGCAAAAAGGGCCTTAGATCAAAATAAGTGAATTATTCTGGGCCTTCGTTGGGTTTCCTCTAGGACAACTGAACTACAAGAGAAGCAGCATCTGATCCAAAATGTAGGCCTACGACTCTACCATCATCACTTTTCTTCTCCTGTATGATTTTTAACATCTTTTGCCTGTAATGAAGAAGCCAGTGGAAATTCAGAAGCCTACATGATGTGTTTTCTCCATTTTGGTTGGAGAATAAAGGAATCGCTTGTTTGTGGCTTTTGGCCAACACAGCTATCCCTGTGTTCTGCCATCAGTCCCTGAATGTCTAGTGTAAAGGCTAGGTTTGCTTCCCCCCTTACTTCCTGCCCCATGGCCTTTTCCCTTACAGTTAGAAGAGCAGTGAAACAGTTTAGCTGATACTCGGTGGCAGTGACCTATGAAAAGAGAGACTATTCTGAACAGCCTGGAGAAGCTCCTCCTTCCCTAAGGCAGCCCTTCTGCTTCAAGGAGAGCACTGCCAAATATTTGGTTTGGATAACAAACCTGCAGATGGCTCTTTGTGGTTGCCTTGCAGGGGATGAATAGCAGGAGGTGTAGATATGGAAGGGCTGAATGCCCCGTGGGTTTTACACAGTGCTGTTTTGCCTGCATCATATAGGTTGGCTCACAGTTTTTACTCTGAGAGCAGAGACCTGCCAGGTGCCACTGAGCAAGTCTCTCTGGGGATAATGTGTCAATGAGACACATCTGGTAATATGAGAGGAAAATGAAGGTGCTTCATTTTCATGGGCTAAAAAGAAGACAGACAGAGAAAGGGAGAGATTGCTTTTGCTTTTTTGTGGCTTCTTGTTGTTGTTCTTCAATCAGCAGAGCGTCATCACTGTGCCTGGTGCCTTACAAGACCCATAAATCTCTTCCTCAGTGGACATGGAGTGGAATATTTCAAACTAGAAACAGCACCGGCTCTCTCATTAGACAGAGGCAGCCTCAGGCAGCTGATTTCTGGATGTTCTGAAAGTACAACAAATTGTTAGCCATTTACTGTGTTACGATTTTTTTTGGTTGCATCAGGGATGGGGAAAGGGATTTTCTCTTTCATGTGCCAAAATATTTTGGCTGGCATCGAGTGGCATTGGGGTGGATGAGGAAAGCCATTTGCTTCTCTGCCTCAGGCAGCAGTATGTCTTGGGCTAACCCTGACTTTAAAAAAAAACAGAGAAAGGGGAGGATTGGGAGAGGTAAGAACAGCAAAGAACAATGGAGAGCAAATACCTACAGTCTGCTCTAGAAGAATGAGAACTACACACTCTGTATATGGAACATTTTCTGATATCTGAAAGAGCATCTCCCCCCCAAAAAAACCATAACCATTTTTTAAACGTCTGGCTCAAAAATCATGGTGCAATCTCACAGTCTGTTTGGCTTGCAGCCGCTGCCCCTAAGCTTTGGAAACATCTCCCCACCATAGTAGGACAGATCAAGGCAAAACCAGTCTTAACAGAGAGCAGTGGCAGCTACTGGTCTCTGTGTCAGCACTAAATTTGCTCTCAATGTAACTTTTAAAGGAACTATCTAAGGTGCTAGATCTAAAGAGCACAGTTTAGCACTTGAAATCCTTTAATGTTTAGTCTGAAGCCTAAAATGGATTCACTATCCCGCTGAGATGGAAGACACCAGTTACCAATGGCAGATGGCATTCTTAGGCAATTCCTGAGGGCCTGTTGCTGCGAATCTTAGTACTTTCAGGTTCCTTTTGCCATTGGCTTCAATGGCAGTCAATCAAGGCCAGCCTAAGACATTCTGCTTCTTCAGGCAGTGGTCACCCTACCTGACCCAAGTCAAAGTACATAGTGTGTGGTGTATATTTACCTTTTGGGTTGCCTGTCAGCTCATAGCAACCTCATGAATTACATAAGGATTTCTCAAAGAAGGAATACTCAGAGGTGGTTTTGCCAATTTCTTCCTCTGAAATATAACCTGCAACATCTGATATTTGTTGGTGGTCTCTCACCCAAGTACTAAGCGGAGCTGATTCTGCTTAGTTTCAAAGATCATGCTGGATCTGCTGCCTTTACGGTATTTAAGGGTATTTAAGTCACAAAGCATATAGTACACTAGTGTGTATATCCGGCATTACCCAGGATTTTATTTTCTTGTAGGTAATACTTGTTAGTTGTTCAAATCTTTTTTATTAACCGATATAACAATATAACCTCATTTTAGTCTTCACAATTTCATACATTATAAACATCTTAAAAACCAAAACCATATACATAGCTTAACGTAAAAGAAACCATTTCTCAAAAACAAACTTCATCTACTTGTCATCCATATGTAACATCTTATCCATCTATTTGTCCTTACCGTTCATATTTTCCATAATTAACCATACAGCAGCATTCCATTACCTAGTTACATAATTACACAGTTATTTCTTCCCTTATTGCTCTTCCTTTATTCTCTTTCTCTAGTCATATTGGTTAATCCTAGCTGTCGTTAACCAACAATAAGTTCTTCAACATATTTCTTTCTATAAATCTCTACTTTCTCTTGATTCTTTATTTGTTGTTTGTTTCTACTTTACCCCAGATTACTTTCTCTCAGAGTCTCCTACTTCCTTTTTTTGTTTTACTTCTATAGCTTTTCTTTCACTGGTAGTTGTTTTTTATCCGGGTTATATATCTTTTGCTTTTCCCTTTCGTTTCTATATTATATGTACATTACCCTTTTGCCACTCTCTTTTGTTCTATTTTGCTGGATTAACCTTATTCCTATATTCCTTTTATGGCTAATTTGCCCCTTTCGGCTTCAAATATAAATAGAATTGGCTCCCAATCTTCTTTAAATTGTTTCATTGAATTTTTGGATAGTATTATTGTTGATCTGTCCATTTCAATTAGGTCGTATATCTTAATTAACCACTCTTGTATTTCTGGTGTTTCCTCCTGCTTCCACTTACTCGCTTGGCTGCTATGATCATATAAGTTAACAACTTTCTTTGAGATCTTTTCTTTAACAATCTAATTCCACCATAAATATTCAATAGATATATCTCCGGTTGCATTGTAAACGTAAATTTCAATATTTTTGTTGTCATATTATGTATTTGAGTCCAAAATGTCTTAGCCTTCTAATACTTGTTAGAAAGCTTTGAGATTCTGTGTCTCTAATTCCCCAAACTGTCTTGTTCAGTAGCTGTAGTGTTACCATAGTGTTACCATAGTTTCTAGTCCAGACTTGTGGGATATTAGATATCATTTGATATCAACAATTTGGCCTTCTTCAGCCATTCCTCTCCACGTGCTTGCGAGGCCCCCGGACAAGCCCCCACACAGGCACAGCCGAAAATAGCTGAACCATTCAAAACTGATCCAGGCAGGCCAGTAATAGCCAGACTGCTGCTTTAGGAGACCTCAAGGCAAGTACTCTTTAAGATCATATTATGTATGCATGCTGTTTACCAAAGACTTCCTGCCCCAATCAGGCAGCTTGATGAGCCAAATACTCAACTGTCGAGCACTCCACGTTTGCATACTGTCTACTCTATTGACAACGCTGTCATAACTCAATCATGCAAAATACTGACCTTTCGGAGGCTTTGTCTCCAGCCCGAAACCCGTTGTATTCCCGGGAACGGACCAGCCTACGGGCACATTTTCTGCTATAAGACCCCCTGATTTTGAGTGCTTCCTGGGATCGCTCTGACTTCCATCCTGCCTTGCTGTCGCTTTGTTCAATGAGCCTTCCCCTCAGCTCCTCGTGCTGAGAATCTCCACTTCTACGGACTTTCCTTCAGACTAACTGGGCTTCAGGACAGGTGTAGTATTTCCTATGCAAAAACCCCTCTTATAACCCTCTATCCAATTCCTACCTTTCTTTCGATAGGTTTATGTGAGTGTTTGCATACATACGTTTTGACTGCGTTTATAAAAAATAAAAAAAACAATTATTATTTACTTCCGTTTGCTCATTGACTAGGCCTGACCCCATAGACATTGGGTTCAAGATCTCACTAGGTTGCCCTGCCTCTTGCATTGCTTAGCTTGTGCTCTTGCTAATTCCCATTCCCCAATAATTGGAGCACATTGAGGTGTCCCTCACGAGACCCCAGAAATCAGGGTAACAGTAGCTTTTCCCCATATTCCCCAATCCAATCTGTATTCAGAGTTGGTAACATACAGAGTTGGGGTTCCTGAGGGAATACTCTGGACTTCTCCTTGCTGTGGGGCCTCGTCTCCATAGCAACTGACCTGAGGTCTCCAGCTGAGAATTCTAAAGGCCCCTCCCTGAAGTGCCAACCCCAGGATTCAATAGAATCTTCACAGCCAACCAATCATATGAGGTCTCTGCCTGCCTGACACAGGCCCTTTTCGCACGGGCTTTCCCGGGCAAAATAGCCCCGTGAGCCGTGCGGGAGTGGGAGCGCCGCTCCACACGACGCACTCCCACTTCCGGCGCTCTCACGGGGCTGCAGCGGCACGAGCGCGGGGTTTTTGATTTTCGCTTTCAAGCGAAAATCACCCCGCGCTCGCGCTACGCTCCCGGCGCCCACACGCACTCACCTGTAGTGCGGTGCGTCGGGGAGGCGGCCGGGTCGCGCCTCCTTCCCTCCGCCCGTGCGGAAGGAAGGGGCGGGGCGGGGAGCTAGCGCGGCGGATGCGAGAGCATCCTGCTTCGCACGGGCGGGGGGCTGCTCGTGACAGCCTCCCGCTCGCGCGCGGGGGCGGGCGCGACTGTCACTCGCTCCTGGCGCGCGCGGGGGGGCGGACGCGACTGTCGCTCGCTCCTGGCGCGCGCGGGGGGGCGGGCGCGACTGTCGCTCACACCAGGAGCGAGGGACAGTCGCGCCGCCCCCCCGTGCGCGCACGCGCGAGCGGGAGGCTGTCGCGAGCAGCCCCCCCGCGCGCGCCAGGAGCGAGCGACAGTCGCGCCCGCCCCCCCGCGCGCGCCAGGAGCGACGGGCTCCTTTCTTGCGCGCGCGGGGGGGGATGGACTCGCGAGCCGCCGCCGCCTCTGGGACGGTGCCGTTTCCCAACTGGTTCCTTCGGCTGCGGAAGGAACCAGCGGGGAACCGGCAGGCTCCCGAACTAGGCTTTTCCCGCAAGCCGCCCGCCCCCGCTCGCGCAAAAAGCCTAGTGCGAAAAGGGCCACAGACAAACAGAAAACTCACTCTCAGACTTTGACTTTTAGTAGTAGATGAGTTTAAAAAACACACATGTGCTACTTCTCTTCTTTGGCAGTGAAAATACAAAAGTAACATATTAAATAAGTAATAGTATGCTGCCTTTCCATCACATAATAGATGTGTAGTCTGAGGCAGCAACCTCACTCTGCCTAATAGTAGGGGCAGCCCTACAGGCAATAACTATTGTAACTGTCCACTATTGTAACTGAACACCAGAGCTGAGGCACTGAGGCAGTTATGGTGGGAGCCATCCAACGCTCATTAGAAAAAATGCTGCTGTTACCTTCTCTTTTTCCCTCTGCTGTGCCCATTGACACTCCATGAAGACATTAAAGAGAGAGAAAAGGGGCCATCACCAGCATGATGCCTCTCCATACTTTTTTGGTAGTTTTATTTATATCATTAGTTGTTTTATAAACAAAACTTGCTGCTTTTTTCAATTTTAATCAGCCATGTCACCTCATTGTCTTGGAAGGGATAGGAAACCTTTCATGGAACTAGACAATAATTATAGTTGTCACTCTTCAACAAGAACAGAATAGGAACTAGGAACTTGTAACTAAACTCACCTATAACTAAGTCTAATTCCACCTATTCACTGACTGGGATAATGGGCAAAGTGCAGCCTTCCCAATGTTACTGGACTGCAGTTCCCAGCGTTGCAAAACATTGGCTATGCTGACTAGAGCTAATGGAATTGTACTGCAGTAGCATCCAAAGGACCAAACCTTGCTTGCTCCTGCTATATAAGAGCATGATCCACACAATTATATTGTAATCTGTTGTGTTTTTGATAAATTTCATGCTTTGCTTTGGGAATTACTACAGATCTTCACTGCTTATTCAATGTGTTCCTTTTCCTGATTAAAATCACCTTTCTGGTTCATTCTAATTCTATGGCCCTTTTCGCACTGAGGCTTCTAGCGCAAGCGGGGGAGGCCGGCAAGCGCAAGAAGGCTCGTCCGGGAGGCTGCCGCTTCCCCCTCCTTCCTTCCGCAGGCGAAGAAACGAGCGGGGAAGCGGCACCGAAGGAGGCTTGCCGTGCAAGCCGCCCTCCCCCCTGCGCGAAGCGGGCGGCGTCGCGCCGGATTCCCCCCCGTGCGCGCGAAGCGGGCGGTGTCGTGTCCCCCCCGCGCGCGCGAAGCAGGCATTGCGTCCATCGCGCAAGCTCCCCACCCCGCTCCTTCCTTCCGCAGGGGCGGAGGGAAGGAAGCGCGACCCGGCCGGCTCCCGGAGGCTCCGCACGAAAGGTAAGTGCGGGTGGGCGTCGGGAGTGTTGCGCGAGCGCGGGGTGATTTTCGCTTAGACGCGAAAATCGCCGCTTCAGCCCCGTGAGCCGGGCGGAAGTGGGAGTGCGTCGTGCGGAGCGACGCTCCCACTCCCGCGAGGCTCACGGGGCTGTCGCACGAGCAAAGGCCCGTGCGAAAAGGGCCTAAGTCTCAGTGTAGGTTTGACTTTAAGTGTTCTATAATTAAGAATTCAGGAACTAAGCTAATGAGTTTTGACCCTCAGTATCCACTAGGGTTTGGTTCCAGGTCCCTACATGGATACCAACATTTGTGGATGCTCAAGTCCCATTATGTACAGTGGTGTAGTAAAGTGGTATGCTTGATATAAAATGGCAAAATTAAAGTTTGTTTTTTGGATTTTTTTTTAATATTTTCAAGCCGTAGTTGGTTGAATCCATAGGTACAAAATCCATGTGTATAGAGAACCAACTATATAACTCTTTCTACAGTGATGGCAATGCTATAGCCATTCTTCTCCTATTCTAGGTTTTAGACCATAGATTTCTAGCAAATAAAAGCTGGTAGGATCTGATAAAGTTTTGGAAAAATCTAGAGTTATAACTTGATTGTCCAAATGTAAACAGTACCCACTGAATACAAGATAATGCAGTATAAACTCACAAAAGGTGCAAGTGTCTTTCTTCCAACCTTCCCCAATCTGGTTCCATCTACATGTATTGCACTCCACCTCCCTAAAGCCTTCAACTAACATGTGGGTGTTGTAATCTAATGCACCTGGAAAGCCCCAAGTTGGATAAAGCTGCTTTATTCTGTATTATGACACAGTGCAGTTTTCCCATTGTGTTGAATGCATCTAATGGTTCCTCATCAGGAGAAAAAGTGAAGGAGCAAATTTAAAATATTAAAAAAAAAAAAAAAGATGGAGAGTTTGTCAGAGTATTGAATAACTGACAAAGAGCTGTATTGTAGCCTGCAGTGTGGCATATGCAAAGAACAGGAGGGACCCAGAGATAGGATAAAAATATTAACCAATGTTGTGTTCCCATAGCAACAGAGGTAAATAGCATCTTGTCCTCCTGTATGGATTATTCAACTGTAAGAACAACCTCTTTCTTGTGTTGCTCTCATTAGTCAGAATGGAGAGAGCTCTCCCGGGCATGCTCAAGACCTTGTATATATGTTTGAGAGAGTTCCCCCCCACCTAATTTCTTATTTAGAGCAGTTGACTCTCACGCCAAACCACTGCTTTTGAAATGCCGCTTAGTTTCAAATATGGCCCAAAAGGGTTTGGTTCAGTCATAACAAGCAGCCGTGCCTTCTCACTATGAGAACAGAATTTCTGGATTGCACATTTCCTCCCCTCCTTTTATTCCCACAAAAAGGAGTAGCTGGTAGTGTTAAACTAACCACCGTTTTCCATGGTTTTCAAAGAAGTGCCCAATATAAAAGAGGTAAAGAAGAGGGAGAAGAAAACCCCTGCCCCCACCCCACTGCTTCTTTTCCAGAGGAACCTTCTCTCTCAGTGGCTCCAATCAACCCACCAGTCCTTTAAAACCCACCTCTGGTCCTCTTCTTCCTCCTCCTCTTCCACCAACTGCTACTTGACCAGCTAAGGATGACTTGCAGCCCAATTTCTCAGCCCCACAGACCCTCTCCCATTGCCCCACACACACCCAAGGAAGGAGATGGGCAAAGGAGAGAAAGTATAGGGCTACCATGCTGACCGCCCCCATTCCCTGACCTTGCTCGGACATTGGGTGCCTGCTCTCCAGACCATGCTTCAGCCCCCTTTCCCCCAACACACAGACATATGTTGATATTTGTGATTTTTCCACTTAGGTGCAGGCCCTGCATTCCTAACCCTAATGAATGTGGAAGGCCAACTGTAACTGATTCCTGTTTTTTGCATGAACTTTTGTGGATATAAACCCACTTCTTCAGAGGTAGTATGGAGTGGTATTAAGCCCTCAGGTATAAAGCATATTTATACAGTTGTGAGAATGGGACTGAATGGAATAGGATCCAGAAAGATGCAAATCATGATCCAAATTTTCAAAGGGTTGCATTAAGTGATACAACCTTTCAAATCTTTATAGAGACCAGTTACTGAAGATGCATGAAAGCAAAAAATCTGCTTGCCAAAAGTCGTTTTCCAGGGTTCAAAACTCTCTGTGAGAAGATTCCTTTTGTTATATGTGCAGTAGTGAGGACTCTTGTATTAATAGATGTAGTGTGCCATGAGGCCATCATCTGTTCATACCTCTGCTAATGGACTGTAATTTGTGAATCTAATTCAATTCAACAGTTTCTCTTTCTAGTCTTCCTTTGTAATTTCCTTGTTCAAGGACCATAACTTGCAAATCCCTTACTGTGTGTCCAGGAAGGGTGAAATGTTCTACAACTGGTTTTTGGGTATGGCCATTTCTAATGTCAGATTTGTATCCATTATTCCTCTTTCATAGAGATTGTCCTGTTTGTCCAATGTAGAGTGTAGGGGGACATTGCTGGCATCAGATGGCATATCAGAGGAAGAACAAATAAACGTACCTTTGATGTTATGAGTAATGTTATTGGCCATAACATTTTATTTTTTATTTCATTTGTATGCCGCCTTTGTCCCTGCATGGTACCCTGTAACATCTCACGTTAGGAAATAATTTATTTAACTCTAGTCTGTTTCCAATCCCAGATGCACAAAAGAAGAATCTGGTGTAAAGAGGAGGGGTATAGCCCCTCCTTGTCACCTCACCATCCAGTATGCTACAACACACACACGCACACGCACCACCCTGTGCTGTAAGATTTCAAAAATCTTCCTGACCTGGTTTTCAGGCAGCTCCAATGGCTGCAGTGGAAAAGGGCAGAAGATCCCAGATTCCAGATCCCAGCATTTTGTATTTTGGCCTATGATTTGAGGGGGGGAAAAACAGGATGTGTTTTCTAACTTATCAGAAGCAACTTGTATAACATGATGCTGTAAAGCAGAGCTTTCCAAACTTTTCATGTTGGTGAAACACTTTTTAGACATCCGTCATTTTGCAACACAGTAATTCAGTTTCACTAGGAAACCTGAGGTTAAACTAACCCCTTATGAGAGATACAGACACATACATAAATTGTGATAACAAAATGTATGGGGACACAACATATCTCATGAAAACCTTTCATATATTTTTTAAAATATGTGATTTATAAATAATACCATACATTTCCAAGATTGTAGGCGACACACCTACACACTTTTGATGACATACTAATGTGTTGCTGGGAAGCTCTGCTGTAAAGCAAACATGGGAAAATAGAGCCTTTCAGGTGTTGACTGGCATCCTGTACTACCATAACAGATTTGTAATCTAGAGTTATGGATCTGTAACTTCTCTGTATTCACTAATACTGTGAAGTCGTGGTTGTGGCACTATTGCCATGATCATAAATACCCCTCTCAATGCACCTTAGCCGCAGTCACACTGAGTGATGGAGGTCTCTTCTGTGGGGGATTAAGGTATGTCAAGATGACTTTTCTATCTAGCCCCCTCCCATCAGTGACCAAGGCTGCAGCAAGGATTTCAACAGGAGTCTTTTTTTTTTTAAGAGTCACAACCTTCTTCACTGGCAGCAGGAGGCTGGAAAAGTCATCTTGCTGTGCCCTGGTCACCAGCAGAACAGACCTCCATCCTTTGGTGTGGCTGCTGGCTGTTAAGGTAGGCCTGGGAGCAGGCCAGGAGACACAGATCTCAGCCATTGTTGGAGTGCAGCCCCTGCCACCATAATCAATAATGAAAAATGCTATAGAGTCACATTCCCATGACTTCTGGAGGACAACCTGATTCCATCCTTTCTTTAGAGCAATATCCTGGTGAAGCTCTGGTGAAGCAATCAGGATCCCTACTATGAGCATATGCTATGGAGACCTCCCTGTTCACACTACCTGACCAAAACATTAAGAAATCGTCAGGACTCCCATCAATATTTTGTCTCCTAGAGTTAAGACAATCAGCCTATTCCAGACCCCTTTGTCAGTTTTGTGAGAAAGTCATTACTGCTTTATCCACATACCCTCCTTCAGGGCAGGAAATCGGGTATAAAAACCCTAGCTCCAACTCCAGTAATTTGTAGCACTTGGATATAATATGTGGTGCCCAGACCTCTGTTTGTTCTTGCTACCTTCAGACGTGCTGTCTGAGCCACTCTGACCTTCTGCTTCAGGATTGGCAACTATCACTCTTTCCACCCAATCTCTCTCTATCCAACCTTTCTTGCCTCACTTTCTGATAGCCTTGTATGGTTCTTGAGAGTGTCTGATTTCTTGCACGCATGTTAATTCCCAATAAAACACCGTGTTTAACTTTTAACTGTGGGCCTCTCTACCATTAGTACCAGTATACACAAGTGAAAAAATCCCACAGTTACCCTGCTCTTGCTGGCCTCATTTGAGCTATAATTCCTCAAATTCCAAGCAAATATTGGCATTGTCCACCATCTTTTAGTGTAACATTCTCCAACTGCTGGAGTTTAGACTAGGTCACCTAGAATCTAAGAGAAAAGCACTTGACAGACAGTGTCAAGCCACAATAATTTTATCAGTGGTATTTATGCAGTTAATGGTGTAAAGTTCATCTCAGAGTCAGACCTTTGTCTCTTCGTGCACTCTCTTGTCTTTATATGTGACTTCTAAAGATATTCTTGCGTCTTGACCTCGATCTTTTTTTCCTATTTTACATTTTACAACTAGATGAGGTTTCAAAATTCACATCCAGCTCATGTCCAAAAGAAAATTAAATGCCTGGAGTAAGATGCCAGAACAACACAGTTATCTTTGTGCAATTGCTATTCTACCAGGAGAAATACCCAGCCTAGATCATTGCTACAGTTATGGGATGTGTTCCAGCTACAAGCTCAAGGAATTACTTCTACCCACTTCCCACCAGCATAAAAATAACTATTTCACAAGTGAAAGTTCTGGAGGCTTCTGCCAGTAGTGTTTAGAAGCTCTGCCTTGCTAATTGTAGAACTGCCTTTTTCTTCCCTGTTTACTCATCACTGAGGCATGTGATCTGCCTGCTGTAATTTTGGTCTCCACTCATCATCCTGTAGTTGTTTTCTGAGTATTCACAGTTAGATGTCATGTTCTGGGCATGGGATTGTTTAGCAAGGTCAATCCTAGCTGTGTTCTCTGTACCTTCATTTTGACCTCTATTTGGTCTAGATTCTTTGTTAATGAAAGAAAAAATGCACACTACCCCGCATATCTCACTAAGAAAAGTCCAACACTAGATGGGGTTTTTAGGTTCTTTGGAATGAAAACCTCTGAAATTCCCTTGTTCTGGGTGGAAAAATACATTGTGGGATTTTAATGTAATACTCTGCACAGTCATCCCACCACATTTGCTAGAGTTAGGGGCACAGGACCCTCATGAATGTGAAAAAATCATGAATAACTCTAGGCCTTTCCAAACCATATTTAACACAGAAAAAATATGATCACCATATTCAGTACACCTCGGATTCCTTTGAGGCATCAGAGTTCCTTCACAAGGCAGAAGTGGATGGCTGGTGGGACTTACTGCCACCTCCATTGCTGCCCCACACCATTTTTAATAGGGACTTACAAGCCTTGTTTTCAGTTTCTCGGTCTCATGAGGCTTGCAGTTCCTTTTAAAAATGGCATAGGGAGGCAGCAGAGGTGACAGCAAATAATTTGTGAATAATCAAATCCGCAAAATTGAAACACGCAAATGTGGAGGGTTGACTATGTTAGCCTTCTGCGGAACAAGTAAATTCATGATTTCTTCATCCATGTGAACTGAAAAGCATATGTCAAGAGGCCTGTCCTCTTGCTGATTTATGCAGGAATTCCATAAAGGATCCTGGAAGTTTTCTGATATGCACTGCACATCTGAGGTATGACTCTCGTAAAATTGGCCCAGGTCCCAGTCACTGTGCAACAGATCCTGACTGTTTAGATTAATCTACTAAATCAGAATTGGCTGCACAGCTACTGGGGATCTGGGACCACTCTACAGGAGTTGACTTTTTAGTTAATTAGTCCAAACGTTAAATAGACGAGAGAACTTTAGTCGATTGATGGGTAGAAATCAAGACTAACTGGTTGTCTTTGTAGATGGGATGTAGCTGGGGGGGCAAAATGAGGTGATTGTCCCCCAAAAGGAATTCTCCCCCCTAAGTGAAATTTTCCTTTCCTCCCCAAATGTCTAGCACTGCAGTAATTTAAAGCTTTAGTTGAACATCAGAAATACAATTTAAGCATCCAAAGAAAAGGGGCAGGGAAAGTGACCGAGGAAATACAAATGCAGCAAAAAAGAGTGCCAGAAGTGAACAGTTTTCAATATCTCTCTCACTACAATGCTATAAATTTCAAGATGGAAGGAAAATTTCATTGGGGGTTGAAATTCTTATGGGAAGACAATGGCCCTTTCTGCACACCACCACCAACTCGCAATGGCCATGGGATCTCAATGGGATCATGACAACAGTTCTGCATGATATTGTCGCGATCCCCATGGCCACCTGTCACAATCACAAACTAAATCATTGACAGGTTTCTTCCATCAATGACACACAATTGTGTGGTCCTCGCACCTCCCTCCCACACTTACCTGTTGTGCAGAATGGCAGGAAGCACAGTGGCTGCAACTGGGAAACTGTCAGGCTGCACTGTGGAAGGGAGAGGCAGAGCCATTGCACTTCCTCCCATCCAGCTGGCAGCCAGTGTGGAGGGGATCACTTCTGTCATGCTCCCCTCCTGGGAGAGGCTTTCACTGGATCTCCACGCAATGGCTTCGAAACCAGGTAAGGTGCAGAAAGCGTCCATGCTCTCAGTTTGTTCCCTCTGCCCCATAGTTGCACCCACAGATAAACAGGTAACTACTTAGCAATAGTTCAGGTGAGTGGCTTAAGGAATCTCCTTAGGAAGAGTGACTTCATAACAAATCACATCATTGCTCCATCTAGGTTATGGTTGGCCACATATCAAGAATGGAAAGACCATTTTCAGCCCCTCTCAATCCTCAGCAGGTTGGAGTATGGAGTGGAGGGATTGACAATGAACAGAAATGATGCTCCCTGTCACTTCTCATTCCTTTTAGACATTATTTTTTACTGTTTTGGAGTGCATCCCCAACATAGTATTTACAAGTACAACCATACACCGAAAAGTATTTCCGGGCCCCAAAGTGTTGTGGCCATAATTTCAAGGTTCAGGGGGCTAGAGCAGTGAAAAGCTGCACAGCGCTCTCCAAGCCCACAGGAGACCCATGTGATCCCTATTCTGTTCTAGCTCAGTAGTATCTACAGCATGAGGATAGTAATTTTCAGAGAGTTCACTGTGATACTCTGTTTCCATATCAAAATCAAATTCAGTAAAGAAAGGCAGCACCTTTAAGACTAAGTCATTTATTTATTTTATCACAGGCTTTTCATCTATTAAAATGCAGTTCCTCAAAAGAATGAAGCAGCAGTGTAGGTACCAAGGGGACAAAATTGGCTTCCCCCCAAAATATATTTTTTTTCAGTTTCCATATTTCTAGCATTGCAAAAAGTGAGATATTTAAAATTGTTCACACCTAGACCCGTGTTTACTGTGCTCACATTTTCCTTTGTCTCTTCCCTATAACTATACATCTGTGTTTATCCCATCTTTCCTCCAGTATGTACAAAGTTCTCCTCCTCTCTAGTTTCTCCTTACAACAAATGGCTGATAGGTCAGATTAAATGAGAATGACAGAGCCTGGGTCATCTGATAAGCTTAATAGCTTAATGGGGACTGGAAGCTGGATTTCCCTAACCTCAGTTCCAACTCTCTGAAGCTCAACACCCCACTGGTCCTTTGAACAAATCTACAACACTTTTTACTGGCTTCAGAGATTTGGCCAAACATGTTATTATTATTTTTTTAAAGAAAACTGTTAATACAACAATATGACCATTCTACAATTATAATTTGGCGGATGGCATTCAGCAGAAATAACTAATTTTGTGGGAGGGGAGGCCTTAGCTGCAGTTATCTAGGAGACTTGTCACCTTGTTCAGTGGTGCTTTTCCTCATCTTTGAACAGCAGGCTGACCTAGAGCAACGTAGCAGATGCAGCCTTCCCTGGCATAGAAAAAGAAACGAGGGGAAATGTCACCTTGCTAAAATTCTCTCTGTCAGGCAGCTGCCCTAGCAATAGGATCAGGGACAGATAATGAAGTGCCAGGCCTGCTGTGAAGACAGTCTGGCCCCTGCAGTTTTATTTGGATCCAGCCTGCCTATTGTGTGTATCTCAGGGTTCCCACCCCCTACAAATGAACCCTTTATTATTAAGTGCTGCTACCACCAGGATACTACAAATTGCCTCTGATGCAAAAAAGAAAGATCACTTTGGCTAATTAGGAGTAGCTAATTCAGCACTTCCGTTTTCCTTTTGTTTGAAGGCAACCTGCAGGCATTGCTAATAGAAGGTGATGTTCAGGTGCGAGGAAAGAAACCAAGCACAGCCTCCACTTTCCCTACAAGAATGTGTGCAGGCACTTCCATTAGACGATAGCTCAAAGTAATTTGTCTTTTGTCAGCTTTTCCCAGTGCAATCCTAGACACGTTTCCTCAAGCATAAGTCCATCAAGTTCAAAGGAGCTTACTCCCAGATAAGCGGTTATAGGATTACAGCCTAATATCTGTCATGTTTGGGGAAAAGATTTCCCTGATGTCTCCCAGCAATTTGGTTTCTGTCTACCAAGCACTGTTTATTGTCCTCTGACAGCCAGTTGCAAGGTAATCATTTTACCCATGCAGTTTTGAGCATGGATGTTTCACACAACACTGTGGTGTTTGTGCTCTTGCAATCTCTTTACATCCTTGGAAAATGACTCTGTGCCTCTGTACTGGCTGTTCTATGCAAAATAAAGAAGGTCCATGGCTGGATATCACACAATTGGTCAGATGAAGTTGCCAGTTTTTTCCTGATAGTGCTACCTTGCATACAGTAATTTAGCAAATGAATCCTATTCTCCATCATTTTACATCCTTGCCTGGGGAGGACTTCAGCTACATGTTTATCTTTATCGAAAATCCTTTAAAGGTACAAAAGCTAGGTAGAAGTGGAGGTGAAATACAGAAGAACATGGAAAAGTTCCTAGTGTCCTTACTGGCAGGGGATTATGGGAGTTGTAGTCCAAATAAGTAAGTTTTCCATCCTCTGGGGACTAGCAACCTAGTTCACTGAACTGTGCTCAAACACATAGTGTCTTAGTTTACCAAATGGTTACCCCACATTGCAGCTATTTGTCTCAACCTGAGGAAAATAATGCCTTTGAATCTCATTATCTGGCTGTAGTAGTGCTGGTTACACCACCTGCCTGGGTCTTTACTGTAGGCATAATCTGGTGACATCTATTCACAATTTGGTTCCATAGAAGTGAATGGAATTTAAATCTACAGCATAAGGATAGTATCTTTGCCCCATTGTTCTCGCTGATCTCTAGGCTAGTGGAGCCTAAGAGTCCAAACAGATTCCACATCATTCCACACAATTTGAGCTAGTGGGATTGCATAGGAATGCTACAGTCATCTGCAACATCTATCACCCAGATGGGGTATGTGCAGCAGCGTTGCAGTTGACAGTAGCTACATGATTCTTGTAACTCTGTAAAAGAACTACATGCAGCTCCTGGCTGTTTTTGTTGTCTTAAGTAATTCCTGACTCCCTGGATCAACTTTTTTCTAGGTGGAAAAAAGAAAGGTAAATTGCCTGGAAACTCTCATAAGTGACTATATATATATATATATATATATATTTTATATGTATATATATGTATATATATACATATACATACACACACACACACACATACATATACATACATACAAGTTTGCATCCCACCACTCCAAAAACATGG
The DNA here is from genome assembly GCA_948474755.1 of Ctenosaura bakeri. Classification (NCBI taxonomy): domain Eukaryota; kingdom Metazoa; phylum Chordata; class Lepidosauria; order Squamata; family Iguanidae; genus Ctenosaura; species Ctenosaura bakeri. The sequence goes on along the minus strand of CAOLHI010004651.1, from coordinate 62,920 downwards.
TTTAGCATTTTTTTAAAAATACCCAGTTTAGAAAAAGTAGCTTCCATACACTGGTTGGGAAGGTGGTACTTCTGCAGAAAATTGGCCCTTAGAGCTTTTGCTGCTGCTCACTCCTGCTGTGTACCTAAGAAGCATAGGGTTCAGCCATGAAAAAATGACAGCCATGTTTATTTTCATGATTGATAGAGCAGTCCTTGGTCGTTGGCACTGGGAGGCGTAACATGTTTGCTGAGATGGTTACAGGATGCATGGCTGTTTTGGTAATGACACCTTCCTTGTGAAAGGGAATCTTCTGTCTAGAGGTGACTAACAGACCATTTCCCTACTTGTGTTTCTGAAGAGTGGTAAAGTCCATTTTGGTCCTTCTGAGCGATCTAGGCTAAATTACTGCTGCTCAAAGTGGTGGTCTCTGGACTGGCTTCTGATCCCTGGAAAGTTTCCAAGAAAGAAACAAATAACTGTAGCCAGTGGGAACAGATATGGTACTAAAACCTGGTACAACCGGGCAAAACTGCTAGACCCCATAGCAGATAGCTGGAGATGTACTGGACTACATAATATTTTTGTTGCAGCTTGTATCAGTGTTCATATTGAATTTTGCTTATTTTAAGGTTGCTGTTTGAGATAGGAGTATTTGTTATTTTTAATTGATTTATGTATGTTGAGGGCCCTTGATGGGCTCTTTAAAGAGATTGCACTGATGGAAAATATATCTCTCTATTGGTAGATGATTGATGGCTTAGAGAAGTGGTTCTTAATCTAGGGTCCGTGATGCCCTCTCAGGAGGTTCATGAAGCCCTGTTTGTTGACACTAACAACAGCAGCAGCAGCAACACCTCCCAGACATGGGACCAAACATGAGAACTGGCAGTAAGATTGAGGATGTCTCTAAAGGCACCTGAGGGACCTACCAACAAGTTGAGGTGGCTGAGGGACCCTGCCTTCAAGCTGCATTAGTGGGGAAAGACACTGCCATGAATCCATCTCATAGGAACATAGTCACAGTCGCTGGATTGAAACTGCCCAATAAAATTGATGATTGGGAAAGGGGACAAGCTTAGCAGCAACCATCCAATAGGTTCCAAGAATATTGAGAGGGGTGGTCTGTGTTACTCACTATGGTTAGTGATACTAAACCTCCTAAGGAATGGCCAAGCACTACCTTACCACTTGCGAAGACTTGTCCTAGGTAAGTTTCACCTTCCTTTGTGAAGGATTTCCTCCATTAGTATGTGTGAAGAAGTCAGGCCAGGGTTTGGAAGTGAGTGATGTGGGATGTGGAGTGTGATGAAAAATTGCTAGCGTAAAACAACTGGGCTTCCTCTCTTTTTATGCTTTCATCCTGGCCAGGGTGCTGCTTTAGCTGCTGTTCTTCTGGGGCCATGGCTGGCTCTCTGTTCACTCACTTGCCCGGCCAGATGAGCAAGTCAGCGGCAACAGGTTCTACAACAGACACCTGTTGTGATTTGGTTGTTTGGTCTCCTTTCTCTCGGGAGTAGTGAGTGCTTCTCTGATGGAGGAGGTGGAACCTCCAAAGGCAAGCACAGAGGCCTCCCCTCCCCTTGAGAATAGTACAGTGGCCCCTCCACAGGGGTGCGAAACTCTTGCAAAAGTGGAAAAACTTCAAATAATTCTTCTCTGCTCCTTCTCCCATTCCCTTCCAGGGCTCTCCTTCCCATTCTCTTCCATTTTGCCTCAGTGTAAGTTTTCCACACAGGGACAAAATGTATAGGAATGGGAGGGGGAGCTTTGGAGAGAACCCACCCCCATTCCATTCTGCTTTGCCTTGGTGCGAGTTCTCTGTGCAGGGGCAAAATGCATCGGCATGGGAGGGGAAGCTCCAGAGGGGGAAAAGAAAGCTCGCACAAGCCTTCCCCACCACCCATTGCCTTCCATTTTGCATGGGAACAGGAAGCAGGGAGTGCTTGAGGGGGAAAGGAAGGCTCACATGAGCCTCCCCCCGTTGCCTTCCGTTTTGCTTTGAAGCGAGTTCTCCACACAGGGGCAAAATGCATGGGAATGGGAGGAGGAGAATGGGGAGGGAGAAGGCCTGTACATTCACAAATAATCAAATTTGCTAAGTTCAAACCCACAAATGTGGAAGGAGAACTATGAGTATGCGCATTTACTGATTTCTCCTTTTCTCCACATTTGGAAGATCCCTGATGAGCAACTTTAAATAAATATTTGCATTTTTAAATAAATATTTGAATATCTGTGATGAGCTATTTTGAATTTCTCTATAAAAATGGGACAGACATTTTTAAAACAAATTTTAAAAAATAAATGTGGGGAGGATCTACACTTACTCTGAAAGAAAGTCTAAATATGTCAGCTAAAGTGAAATCTTAGAAAACTAAATAAGCTTTGGATTATAGAGTTGAATCTATCTCTCCTTAAAGATTGTTTTCTATTTACAGTTGAGTCTTCTACATCAGTGCTTTTAAAACCTACAATTTTTCTTCCCATTGTGCCGGAGACTAGTACTATATTTGTGTGATATTATTATCCTGTTTACAATTTCCTATAAATGTGCCACAGACTGGCAGCCAGTGGCTTGCAGACAGGCACTAGTCCACACACCATCACTTTGAGTAGCATTGCTCTACATCAGTGGTTCTCAACCTGGGGATCGGGACCCCTTTGGGGGTCGAACGACCATTTCACAGGGGTCACCGCTCCTCAATCCTGCCTCCCCTTTTAAAAGAAGGTGACCTCACAGCCAATGGGAGCAGTGCTTCTGAGACCCCTGCGCTGGGAGGAGGGGAGAAGAGACATGCTGGGCGTTTCCCTGTCTTTCCCTGCCTGGTGGGAAAGCACTGGAGGACCCTGAGGTGGAGCCGGAGGTGCGGAGAGCGGGAGGAGAGAGCTGGAGCCTGAATGTTAAGGTGGATGTGAGGACACCGAGAGGAGAGAGCTGGAGCCGGGCACAGTTAAGGCGGAGGTGAGGAGAGGAGACCCCGCGCTGGTGGGAGGGGAGAGGAGGTGTGCAGCCGGGCGCAGCCAGGCGCTGCTTGGATGCTTGCGCCTGCACCACACACACACACACACACGCACGCACACACGGAGGGCTTCCCCTTCAGTGTTCCCTTTCCCCTTCATGCCGGCATGCAGAGTCAGAGTTGCTTGCCAGGGCAACTGAGCAGCCGGGTGCTGCTTGAACGCTCGCACCCGCACCACACACACACATACACACACACAGAGGGCTTCCCATTCAGGGTTTATGGTGCTGCAGCGGGACGTCTGGGAGGTAAGACCCCATCCCCTCACCCTCTTCGCCTCATGCTCTTTCATGCCGGCGAACAGAGTTGCTTGCCGGGACGAGCGAGCAGCTGGGCTCTGCTTGCTTCCCAAAGTGGCGGAGCTGCAGCAGCAGCGATCGCCCGGTCGCCCATTCATTCTGGGCACACTGCTCCGTGGAAGTTGTCGGTGTGGCTGTCCCCTTTGGTCCAGCAGGCAAAGGGGGAAACTTTCCTGCGGCAGATCTGCCATCCGACAGGGGAGATTGGTCCCTCCGAGACTGAGAACTCGGTCGGGAAAGGAGCAGGGGCCGTCAGCCAAGGGCTTCGGTTTGTGTAGCAAGAGCCCCCGAGGCTCCTTGGTTGGGTTGTTTTTTGTTTTGTTTTTTGTTTTTGGTTTTTTGACCCGAAAGCGCTGCTCCGATCCGTCCTGTGGACTTTGGCCATTTCCACATTCCAGTGTTATAGCGCTATGATTCCACTTTCACCATCCTATGGAATCCTGGGGTTTGCAGTTCAAACTGCAAACCCCAGGATTCCATAGGATGGTGAAAGTGTAATAATCGCGCTATAACAGTCTAGTGCAGAAATAGCCAGGATGACTTTCTCCTCGCGCTTTTGTTGTGCGTGGACCCTTGGCGCTTGCCACACGCACGTGTTGTGTTCTTCACCCTGACTGTCTTGCATTCCTCACTTTTTGTATGTTCAGCGTCCGCACTCCCTTTAAGGGAGGGAGGGAGTGAAACAAAACGTGTCTGCTTATGCCGCCGCCATCTTTCCTCTCTCCCTGTCCTTTCCTCCCTGCGCCTTGTGTAAAATGTGGACTGTTTCGGCATTGCCTGTGGGAGTGACTGGCTTTTTGAACTGTGGAAACCCAACATTCAGAACTAGAACTACTGCCTTAATTCTGGCATTGATGGACGCTTTCTGTGTTTAAAAAAAGCGGGGAGGGTTACCAGTTTTTAGGCATTAGAAGTCTATCCAGAGCAGTGATTTAGGGCAGTGTTTCCAATCTATTTGATGTTGGAAATAACTAACTAACTAAATAAATAATAAATAAATAAATAATAACGAAAATGATTTTATGGTTGGGGGTCACCACAACATGAGGAACTGTATTAAGTGGTCACGGCATTAGGAAGGTTGAGAACCACTGCTCTACATGGACACTCAGGAGTAAGTCCAATTTAGTTCAGTGTCTATTAGTCCCTGTTAAGTGTAGAATTGAGAACCAGCATGGTGAAGTGGTTTTAGCATTGGATTATGACCCTGGAGACCAGGGTTAGATTCCCTGCTCAGCCATGGAAGCCCACTGATTGACTTTGGGTAAGTCACATACTCTCCTCCCCAGAAAACCCCATGATAGGTTCATCTTAGGGTCACCATAAATCAAAAACAACTTGAAGGCACACAAGAAGAGGAGGAGGAGATGGTGGTGGTAGCAGTAGTAGTAGTGTAGATTTATAGACTTATCTCATAATCCTAAATGCACTTACTTGGGGGAAAGCTCCATTGATCACATTGGGATGTACTTCTGAGAAAATGTGTGGATTTTTTTGCAGTGGGGGGCATATGTATTCTAAGGAGCAGGGCAGGGGAGCTCAATTGCACAAATGCAATTCTTGTCTTTTGCTTTATTTTTAAAGGAAATGATTGATGTACTTACAGTTTTCTTAAAAAAATGGTTTGAAACAGAAAAGAGAATTAACAATTTATGTATGCATTACAGTGGGGACATGAACAGACACAATGCAAAATGCAATTTTGGTAATCCTATCTTAAAAATTAGACATATAGAATCTTCTAGGATCAGTTATGGTTTATCTTTGAGGGAGAATGTAGATGTCAAGGAAGACATTTGGCTGTCGGTAAGACAAGCAAGCTGTATTTCCTCTTCTAGTGTGAAAAAAGTCCATGGAATGAAACTGTTACCCTTTGCAAATATGCGCCACAAATCTATTTATGCCTCTCTCCATTTTTGTTGATTGCTATTTGCAAATACAGGGAAAATTAGAATGAAAAGATTATGTTGTCACAAGATCTTAAAAACTGCATATTTCTAGGAAGAAGGGAGAGGAAAGTGAGTCAGAGATGCTTTTTCAACAGTAGTTATCATGCATTTCCCATAATCCCTAGCTCTGACCTAAGGTTGAAAAGAAATTACTGTACTGGGCAGTAACCTATTGCTCATCTCCTCTCATTAAATTTTCCTTTGGGAGGGGGATTTTTCAACTGCATAACTACCACTGTCCCTCCACCATGTCCCCGAGGAAATAAATGCTTTTCAGGGTGAGAGGTTTGCCTTTGTGGAGTTTCTTTCTTAACTGCCTTTGTAGTTAATTTCCAATTCACCTCATGTGAATTCCGCAGCACTGTCTCTTTTCCCAAGAGAGCATAGAATGTAACCTCCACCTCCTTCTCTGTGCTTCAAGGGCTTTCAGGAGATGTACATGGGATAAATTAGGCAAGATGGGAGCTACCTCACGCTAATGAATTCACAATTGCTATATTATCTCTCTGCATTGCCTTAAACAGCCAGTGCAAGCCACTGTACAAAGATCCCCTCCTGCTACTATTTTCCTACTCAAAGGGAGTAGGGTGAGCTAGGCCTTATGATATGGCAGTGCTTGTATTTCTGAAAGAAATACGTCTGAGCTACTGCAAAGTTTCTCTCGTCTTACTACTACCACCTGCTGTTGTTTTGTTATTGTTACGTTCCTATGAGGTTTTCTTGGCAAGATTTATTCAGAGGAGGTTTGCTGTTGCCTTCCTCTCAGACTGAGAGACTAAGAGGCTTTTCGCACCTTACCCGTTCATGCGACTGGGGAGGGCGTCTCATGCAAAAAGCCTCATCCGGAACACTGTCGCTTCCCCGCTCCTTCGTCCCGCAGGTCGCTTCCTGGTAGCACGACTGTTGCGCTAGCACCCCACCCCTTCCTTCCACAGTGCAGTCTGGGAGCTGTCGGCTGCACTGGGGGAGGAAGCGCGACCGGGCCAGCTTGTTCGGCGCACCGCACGCAGGTAAGTGCGCGAGGGCCCCGCGAGCATTGCGCGACCACGCAGTATTTTCAGCTTAGAGCCAAAAATAAGAAAATGCTTGCGCGTCCCGTTTTAGGCTCCTGAGCGTTGCGTGAATGGGAGTGCGTCATATGGGCCAGTGCTCCCATTTACGCGACGCTCAAGGGGCCCTCACGCAAAAAAAAACTGCGTGCGAAAAGGGCCTAAGATTTGCCCAAGGTCACTAAGTAGGTTTCAGTGGCTGAACTAAAATTTGAACCAGAGTCCTACTCCCAACATTGAAGCCACTACATCATGCTGACTCGTATTACCATCATGATATGTTAACAAAACAATTCAAGTCTGTTCACATTTGACAGAGAGAAAGGAATTCTGGCTTCCAGAGCACAAACTCCTATATGAAAAGCTGGCCAGTCCAAATCTAGATTAAGGATTTAAAAATCATACAAAAGGAGAGCAAGTGCTGATTCAAACTTAGACCATTTCCGCACGAGGTCAGTATAATGCAATAGCAGTGGGTTGTTACCAGTCCAAGAGCCATGCTTCCGTATGACATTGTCACTATCCAACTGCTGTCCCTTCCCCAAACATTGCCAAAGCACCATATTCTGATTCCAGAAAAAATCAACTAAGAGCTGCTATAGTGCTTCAATCCTATCACCTATTGTTAGTGTGGTACTGTTATAGCACTTGATAGCGCTTCCTGTTATGGTGGATCCAGCAGTGGCCAGGCTGTGGGCATGCCCAGCTCATCCCTCCCTTGGCAACTCCTATGGCGTGGTAACTTTCTATCACTTCTCCTTGCTTATTTTAAAAGTCTCCTTTGAGTCAAAACTTTTTATTTTTTAAATACATATTTAAACAATATAGGGCAAAAGTGCAATAGTGTGCTGGCATGTCATACTGTAACAACATCCTCCCCTGCAAAAAAAATCCGGTGGGCAGTGGAGCGGGGTGAACACGAGTCACAGGAGTGGCCAAGGTCACTGTAATACAGAAGGAACACTGGTGGCAATACTGTTACTCATCTGCTTAAGAGGGAAGGGTGTGGAAAAGAGCCTCCCTCTTGGAACCCAGATGTTTATATGGGTTGTTCAGCATCTTGGACAGCTCCTTTAAAGTTCAGGCTAAAACCTGGAACTGTTTCGCTGTTGTCCTGACATGGAAGCCAAGAGACACTGTAGATTGGCTTTGATCTTCAGGTTCATCCCCAGGCATCTCCATCTCAAAGAATTCCAGGCAGGCCCATCACCATGGGGAGCAATTAGGAGGCCATAGGGTCTGGCTAATCCAAAGTCATCCTCTCACCAACTCCGTCCAGAACAGAAACATTTGATCTTGTTACCCCAAAACATGGGTAACTCAGAGGCCTATCTGCAATGCCAGTACATGTACATGATAGAGGGGAATTAATTAGCTCAAAATTAGGAGGCCTGCAAGAGGCGGGGCAACTTAATAAGATCTTTCCACCAATGTTTATGGGGTTATGCAGGAAAGAACCAGCCAGTCAAAAGTTTACGAGTGAAAAGTAAACTAAAAATGTGTTCTATTGAGGAGAATTCACTCACACATCCACACAAGATACAAACAGTCACACATTCATATGAGAGGTAACTGAAGGATAAAGGGAGGAAAAGTTATGGATAGCAGAGCAAAGGTTTTTCGGTTATAATTACCAGTCCAGAAGAGTAGTGAAGAAGCAGCAATGTGGCTTAGACCTGTGCATCTAAAGGCAGTACACAGCCAGGAAGCAAACTGCCAGAGAGACGTTCAGCAACTGCTGAACTGCAAGCTAGTTGTTCAAAACTGGGGATTTTTGTACTCTGCCTCCCTGAAGGGATATGAGTTTATTGCTTTCTGGTAAGAGTAAACAAAAGGGGTCTGGAATGGACTGATTATTTCAATGTCTTGGTTGGGTGAGGTTACTGGGAAAGGCTTTGGGAGGAAATGCACATAATAGTGGTGCTTGCCTGCTGCACCTGGGCAGTATGACTATTGTTTTCATAGAGGGGATTACCTTAGAGCCATTAAGTCAGGCTTTCTTGGCTAATTTTCAGTGAACCTATGACCTGGCCATGCTGAGGTTACCTTTTGGCCTGCTATCCACCCAATTTCCCTTTTCCACATGACCTTTCAGCTGTAAATGTGTATAATTTATATTTTATGCCATTTAAACATATCTGCCAATTAATATATTTTGCCAATTAGACCATATCAAAGCATGGAGGTGTACAGCCACTAACAATCTGTGCTTCAATGCACATGCATCATTCCCTGAAGAAGCTGTCAAACCTATTTAATACATCCATTTTACAAATACTGCACCTCATCTGTTTTTCATTCAGCTATGTTGCCCATGTGCATTATATTTAGACCACCCCATCAGGCTGTGGGCCTGATCTCAAACAAACCAGCCTAAAGAAATGGTCTCCCAACCAGAAAGGCTAGCTCTAATAATATGAGCCAATCAATTTTAGCAAAGATGTAGCTACAGGGGAGGAAATATGAAGGCACTGGCCTCTCAGTAAGAATTCTACTGCCCCCATTAAATTTTTCTTTATGCCCCAAATTTCTAACACTCCAGTAACTTGCACTTCAGTTGAGCATTTTAAAATACTGTTTAGGCACGCAGAGAAAAGAGGCAGGCAAAGTTACCAAGCGGATCTTGAATACAGCAAATGTTAAGAGTTGTAGATGGGAACAGTTTTCATTGTCCCTCTCTCTGCAATGCTAGAAAATATGGGGACTGATGGGAAATTTCATTTGGAAGAATTTTTATTGGAGAGTCGGAAATGCCCTCATTTTATAACCATCACCCTGTTAGCTCCACCCCTGAGTAGGCAATACTTTCTGGTATCTATATGCATGCAAAGTCTGAGAACCTTGCATCTTCACACTTGTTCTCCAATGTGCAGTAGCTCTGTGCTGTAATGCATGTATAAATTTCCTGGCAAGAATAAATGATTCGTTTCCAACTTCTTGTCACTTAAATGCTCCTGGTTTTTCTTCTTGTCAGCCTTGAACAACTTTGGACACGCTTAACCTCAAGAGGTGTAATGAGAAATGGCTTTGGGGAACAACACACAGCGAAGTTACTCCATCATCCCATGCTTCATCTTTGTCGAGGTGAGTGCAGCTTTTGGATATTTGGGGGGTGTCAGGAGATTAATCTCAGCTTCTAGAGCTTGGGAAGTTACTTTTAAAAAGGGATTTGTTAAATATTGTGTTGCAGAACCATTGCAAAAAATAAATACAATGATTTATAACATTACCTGTTTTGTTACTGACTTATTTTCTATTACCTTTTGGGATTGATCTAGGATTGATAAGAAAGTGGCATGAAACTTGGAAAAAATTATTTTTAAGTGCCCTTGTAAAGTTACATAAAAATATAATTGAAAAATGTTACTTCTTATACCAAAACCTAAAATAATATTTCTGCGCAAAATATTGCTTTAAAATTGTTGTCTGGTTCACCCCCATTTTTAAAAAAAGTGTATTATTTATTTTACTTATGTCTTATCTTTCTCTCAGTGTGAGGCCCAAAGTAATTTATAACATAGATTAAAGCAGAATACAGCAAAAATCAATAATCATAATTAAAAAGTGAAATAATTATCATATAAAAATAGCAAAAAAAAAGGTATTTAAAGAATAACAGATAACTACAGCACCTTCTGTTAAAAACCTATCTTAAACAATGGGCACTGGCCAAGGACCCATCTAAATAAATGGTCAAAAGTAATTCCTTAAAGAAAAGTCTCTGCCTGATAGGTGGAAGAAAAGCAGAGAGTGGGTTAGCTTAGCTTCCGGTGGGAGCTTCAAAGCCAGGGAGTCACTACTAAACAGATTCTTTTTCATCCCTTCACTAAATTTACCTGTGGCAGTTGATAGAACTCAAAAAAAACTCAAAGGAGGGCAGTCTCAAAACTTGGCCAGGCTCATAGCTGCTCTCACAAGTTGCAAGTAATGACATTGCTTATAATTCATTACTCCCACGCTCTATTGATTACAAAATCATGCTGGACGGAGCAGCAGAAAAATCTGATAGAGCAATGATAGTGATTGGAACTACAATCCTAAACATTTTGATTTCTGAGTGTACAGAACCGGAGCCAGTCCTAGGTTATGTTGATTGTGCAGGAGTAACATGTTCTTGTTTTGACAAGGCTTCAGATAGAATCCTGATTGTATGAAAATTAAAACCATTGTTTATATTCTGGCAATATGTGATTTTTATCAGTGACTGGTAAGGCCTTGTTTCCACATGATTAATTGAAATGATCATGTCAATGTTGATCTTACACCTCAAACAACTGAACTTGCAGACATTGAAGAGCAGTACAAAATGAGATTACCACTCTCAGAACACCCCACCCACCCAGAAAAGCCAGTATACGTGCCAGATGGAATATTCTGGGAGTTGTACAGTGGCCCCTCAACTTTCATGAGGATTTGGGTGCAGAACACTTGCAAATGTGGAAAATTATAACACCCCACCACGCTCCCCCTTCCATTCCCTTCCTAGGCTCCAGCCTCCCATTCCCTTGCCTTTTGCCCTGGTATGTGAGCCTTCCTTCTCTGCATGGGGCCAAAGGCAAGGAAATGGGAGTGGGCAGCATTGGAGGGGAGGAGGAAGGCACATGCATGGCTTCTCCTCCCCATTCCATTGTCTTTGGCCTTGCACATGTTCTCAACATGGAGCCAAAGACAAGTTAATGGTGGGGGGGACAGGAGGGAAGTACATGCATGCCTTCTCCCCCTCGTCCACCATTCCCTTGTCTTTTTCTCTGGCACACTTGCCTTCCATCTCCTTGCCTGGCAAAATGCAAGGGAATGGGGGAGAAGGTACACACACACGCCTGGCAAATAATCAGATTCACACAGGTCAAACTCGCAAATATGGAGGGAGGACTGTAGTCCAAACTAACCCAATTCCAAAGGAACTCCTGACAGTCTGGATTATTTACCTATGGGGGTTTAAGCAGAGTGCTTTTGATTGTCCACAAAAGAACACACATTTGATTTTGTATGGCTGCTTAAGAACTGAAGAATATAAATGTGTGGTAGCATGTGCATCAGTGGTTCTCCTTCATTGCTCTGAATAAAAAACTGCCCCACAGAGCTTGCTGTGGAAGAGGAACTGGCATGTTTGAAAGGAAATTGGTGAGGCCATTGAGAAAGGTTATCTCTGCTACCTTCACCATAACCAAGCATGTGAAGAGGAGGGCCAAGTCATTTTCAGGGTCAAAGAAGCTCTTAGTGGCCTTAATTTTGTTGTCACCTGAGTTTTCAGCAACGCTCCAGGCAAAAAGCAGAGTCGTTTCGGTGCTAGATGAAATCAACATGTCTTTCAGTTCTTTGGTCACAGCCATTCACTAGTTCTCTTCTGGGAGGAAAGACAGTTCCAGCCTTCCTTGCAAGCCTGGCTTTCCTGAGCTTGCAGCTTGGAATGTGATAACCTTGTAAAAGCTGTATTATGTGACCACTGTGATTGTTTACTTCTGCCATAAAAGCACTGTGGGCAGCCTACTTCTTCTTTGTCTGTTGTCTTCCTCTCGCAGCCTTATTTTTCAAGGGTTGCCAGGATCAACCTGTTTTTCTCACAGCTGAAGTGTCAGGTTTGCACTCTCCAGGCACATACCAAAGCTCTCAGGTCAGTAGAGGCCCAACACCAATCCCAAGAGCCTCCTGGGATTGCTGTTCTTCCTCCTTCAAGTTGCTGCCTATTAATCAGGTCTTTTTGAGTGAGAGAGCAGATAAAGAAGCAAGAAAAAAGGCAGTAATTATTGTATATCTTTGCATGTTGGAAATTCAAGAACGTTCAGTGTTTAAAGAATGAAATGTTTCTTGGAGAGAAACAGTGATAGAGTTAATGAACATTTTCATGACGTAAAATCTCCTTGTCTCTTAGCCACCTATGCTAGCATTTCTTAGAATGATATTCTTAGGTATCACTCCACCCTCTTTTCTCCACCTTCTTTTTGTTCTTTCACTGCTCCAAGAGTAAAACTAAGGCCATTTCTGCAATACACTGTTATAATGTTAATATTACATTTTCAACATTCTGTGGAATTCTGGTGTTTGTAGTTTGCTGAGGCCCAAGAGCTCTCTGGCTTAGAATTCTAAGTGCTCCTCCCTAAATTGCAAAACCCAGGATTCCATTGGATGTTGAAAGTGGAATAATAGCACTATAACAGTGTAGTGTGGGAATGGCCCTAATCCTCTTCTTGTTCTAGCTTAGCTTGGCCTAGCGTCCTTAGAAAGCTTTCGTATCTCTAGTGAAGTTCCTGTAACAAAGGCTTGGTTTATTTCCTATGGCCATTGGTGTTGATGCTCCTTAATCATAGCAGCTAGCTACTGCACATGTGTACCCTCCAACTGTCCAGATTTGGCAAGGACATTCCTGATTAATCTTCTGCCATCCATTTTATTTATCTCCTTTAAGAATGTCCCAGCTTCTTTCTTCTCCCACTATCCCCCTTCCTTTTCATCTTACTTCCACTGGGTTTACAGTACAAAAGTAGGTTGCACTCATTAACTCAGCCAAGATGAGAGAAGAGAGAGCATAATCTTGCCCTTCTCAAGCTAGAGCAAACTGCTCTAGCTTTTCCTAGTTCATGTGTTCTTCCTTTTTACTAACTTTTGCCATCTTGACCACACTCTGATGTTGCTTGGCAACACATGTCTCAGTTTCCATCTTCAAAATTTTGGAGGAGTATACCTTTGTGAGTTGATTGAAAGGTCTGAAGATCTGAAGTTTCAGAACATACAGCCCCCCCCTTTGGATTTTTCATCCAATGTCTGAAGATTTTTGGGTGGAATCAGTAAGGATTGTTATTTGGGGAATGATCCCACTGCGCACAGATTTACTCCCAGCTCCAAATATTCACAGAATGTATAGGGGATCATTGGTGAAGGGGACTTTACAGATGTTTCTTCAAAAGAGAGTGGGGAAAAGGAGTCTCTCTTCAGTTTCCTACACAATTTAATTTGGAAGGAAGCCTTGTCTCATCCCCATTAATTTTTTTTCTAGCAGAAACTTTTGAAAAAGTTGCGTTCCCCTTTCAAAGATAACCTTTAATTCTAGCCAGTAAAGCTACCCATAACTAAGATGTATAGAAAAACACCACTAGCTTATGCATTCTACCAGCCCCAGATATTCAGAGAATGAAATGGGCACTTTGGGATCTAAGTATTTTCAAGTTTGAATCTGTCCGGACCAATTTATACACCTAGCAAGTAAGATACTCTTCTTGTGTCTGGGTTCTGCCACTGCAAATTTTAGTGTGGCTACTTTTATATAATGAAATGCCCTTCCATATGAAGAAAAGATAACTCATAAACATAGAAAACTAGCATGTCTTTCTTGTAAGAAGCTCAGAGGGTGCGTGTATCTTCCCTAGCATGTCATTTTATAATGAACAGAGGACCTTTTTTTATTATTATTAAACAGATACTCACAAATACACACCCACAGTTGTACTAGATCACACTCTGTTTGGAGTCTTGATGGTCTGCAGATGGGTTGATTTCTTTACCTGTAATTTGTATGAACTAAGCTGCAGTCTTTATGAAAACCCTGAATATTTTTCTCTTTCTTTTTGCAAAGATAGAGAGCAGACAAAGAAAGCAATCAATCTATCATTCCTCTACCCAATCAATACTTTTTTAAAGGAATAAAAGAAAGACACCAGGCCTCAGATCTTTTAATTTACAGCCAGCCCAGTCGTCTCCAAAGACTCCCTCTTTTTTCTTCTTCTTTTTTTTTAAAGCCTTCTAATAAGTGAAGGATGAGTCCATCTGGAAGTGCAGGTGAGAGAGTTATAAATTGGCCTTACTGTAGTCAAGGCTGATGTGGACATAAAAATAAATCAAGCAATAGCGTAGGGGAAGATGTCAGCACCTCTAGCTGTCCCAAATATTTTTATATATGCTACAAATGGTGGCAGCATTCAGGGTTGATTTAGGAAGCAGAGGGAAAACGTGTGGTTTCTTTAAAAAGAAAACCCACTGATGCCTAGTGGCATTTGTTGTCCTTTTTAAAACACACACACACACACACACACACACACACATTTGAAGTTTGTTTGTTTTACATGTTTTGATCTCTGTAATTTGTGAAATTAGTGATACCCCAGTGACTAACATAATGTTCATGATTTTGGATTCTGAGTCAACATCACATCACAATACTTTCTGCCAAACTGTACCTTCTCTTTTGTGAACAGATAGAGCCTTCTTTCTCCCTGTGCTATTCCCATAACCCTTTCAAGATAGCTTTCAAAAGTCTGACCTTTGTTGAACCTTTTCCTCTTGTTTGCCATCTTTGGACATTGTAATAAACCAGAATTGTAATAAACCAGAGTTCTGACTTATGGTGAATGAGCAGCATCCTAATGTGTGCTTCTTGGTGGACTTAAACTTTGCTGCTGATCACTACTGTGACCATGGAACTGTGTGATGTTCCAGGAATACTTGGTGTGATGGAGTGTTCAGTGTGTTGTTCCCAAATCAGCCAGAAGTTTTAGAACTTGGATTGGAATTCTGGCAATCTCCCCTTGTCTGCTTGTAAAAGGAGCAACAAGCCAGGATTCCTAGGTCAGATGACATGCCAGACCAGAGGGAGGGATAGTGCATAGTCCGCTTGCAGTCCTTTAAGGGTTTCTTGTCCCTCCACTGCTACATAAAGCTGTAGAAAAAGAGCTGTTTGCCTTTAAGAGAGGCCTTTTTCTCCTTTCAAGTTAGAAAGCATGTTTCTTTGTCCATTTCCACACTAGAGGCCTTTAGTGTGTTATACCATTATAATGGTGGTATCACCATTTGCATGATGCCATCGGGTTAATGATGCTCTTTTCCACACCCTTTCCCCTAGCAGTATTGCCACACCCTAGCAGTATTGCCACCGGTGTTCCTTCTGCATTACAGTGTCTTTGGCCACTCTCGTGCCCCACCTTTACCCTGCCTCACCACCCCTGACTGGGTGGTGATTTTGGGAGTTGTTGTTTTTTTTGAAGCTGTACTAACACAGCAATGTTGCAACAGCATGATGTGCCAGTACACTATTTCACTTTTGCCCTATACTGTTTAAAAAGATTTTTTTTAAAAAAAAAAAGTTTTGACTCAAAGGAGACATTTAAAATAAACAAGGAGACGTGATAGAAAGTTACCACACCATAGGAGTTGCTGAGGGAGGGAAGAGCTGGACATGCCCACAGCCTGCCCACTGCTGGATCCACCATAACAGGAAATGCTGTCAAGCACTCTAATGGTACTGCATTATGATGGCTGATGCGATTGAAGCAGTACAGGAGGCTCTCAGTGGATTTTTTTTCTGGAAATAGAATATGGTGATTTGGTGATGCTTGGGGACAGGATAGCTGCTGGATGGCGATGACATCTTGCAGAAGGAGTGATAACAACCCACTTTTATAGTGTTATAGGAGCATTGTGCAGAAACAGCCTTAGAGGTTATTCATTCTCAGATTTAAAAAATGGGTTTCCAGGTAATTGGAACACCCTATAGGAAAGAAAAATAGACTAGTGAGAATTTTGTGCATGTTGTGGAAGAGATATTCTGTACAAAAAAACACATAGATTCTGTGTTCTCTGCACAGAAAATTAACAGAAAAAAAACCACTTTGGAAATACTGTGGTGGGATATTTGTTTCCTGCCACAGCAGGGAGAAAACTACAGTGATTATTCAACTTCACATGTGTGGATGAAATGGTCAAAGATTTGTATCCATACTTTATTGTTTCAAAGGAGACAAATCTTCTTTGAAAGTAAACATCTCTTTTTTTAAAAAAAAAAAATCAAAAGAAGGGCATAGATCTCTTTTGAGGGTATAAATGGGGTGAGTAGGGACCCTCACTGGGTTCTGCCCATCACTATCATGAACAAACCATTCCTGATTTTTAATAGACACAATAAGAGAAGAAAACAAAGGAGGACTCAATTGGTTGTATACATCAGCATAGAGCAGTGGTTCTCAACCTTCCTAATGCCGTGACCCCTTAATACAGTTCCTCATGTTGTGGTGACCCCCAACCATAAAATCATTTTCGTTATTATTTATTTATTTATTTATTATTTATTTATTTAGTTAGTTATTTCCAACATCAAATAGATTGGAAACACTGCCCTAAATCACTGCTCTGGATAGACTTCTAATGCCTAAAAACTGGTAACCCTCCCCGCTTTTTTTAAGCACAGAAAGCATCCATAAATGCCAGAATTAAGGCAGTAGTTCTAGTTCTGAATGTTGGGTTTCCACAGTTCAAAAAGCCAGTCACTCCCAAAGGCAGTGCCAAAACAGCCCACATTTTACACGAGGCGCAGGGAGGAAAGGACGGGGAGAGAGGAAAGATGGCGGTGGCATAAGCAGACGTGTTGTGTTTCCCTCCCTCCCTCCCTCCCTTAAAGCTGAACATACAAAAAGCGAGGAATGCAAGACAGTCAGGGCGAAGAACGCAACACGTGCATGTGGCAAGCGCCAAGGGTCCACGCACAACAAAAGCGAGAGGAGAAAGTCATCCTGGCTATTTCTGCACTAGACTGTTATAGTGCTATGATTCCACTTTCACCATCCTATGGAATCCTGGGGTTTGCAGTTTGAACTGCAAACCCCAGGATTCCATAGGATGGTGAAAGTGGAATCATAGCGCTATAACACTGGAATGTGGAAATGGCCAAAGTCCACAGGACGGATCGGAGCAGCGCTTTCGGGTCAAAAAAACAAAAACAAAAAAAAACAACCCAACCAAGGAGCCTCGGGGGCTCTTGCTACACAAACCGAAGCCCTTGGCTGATGGCCCCTGCTCCTTTCCCGACCGAGTTCTCAGTC
The DNA here is from genome assembly GCA_948474755.1 of Ctenosaura bakeri. NCBI lineage: Eukaryota > Metazoa > Chordata > Lepidosauria > Squamata > Iguanidae > Ctenosaura > Ctenosaura bakeri. The sequence goes on along the minus strand of CAOLHI010004651.1, from coordinate 45,816 downwards.
TCGGAGGGACCGATCTCCCCTGTCGGATGGCAGATCTGCCGCAGGAAAGTCTCCCCCTTTGCCTGCTGGACCAAGGGGACAGCCACACCGACAACTTCCACGGAGCAGCGTGCCCAGAATGAATGGGCGACTGGGCGATCGCTGCTGCTGCAGCTCCACCACTTTGGGAAGCAAGCAGAGCCCAGCTGCTCGCTCGTCCCGGCAAGCAACTCTGTTCGCCGGCATGAAAGAGCATGAGGCGAAGAGGGTGAGGGGATGGGGTCTTACCTCCCAGACGTCCCGCTGCAGCACCATAAACCCTGAATGGGAAGCCCTCTGTGTGTGTGTATGTGTGTGTGTGGTGCGGGTGCGAGCGTCCAAGCAGCACCCAGCTGCTCAGTTGCCCTGGCAAGCAACTCTGACTCTGCATGCCGGCATGAAGGGGAAAGGGAACACTGAAGGGGAAGCCCTCCGTGTGTGCGTGTGTGTGTGTGTGTGGTGCAGGCGCAAGCGTCCAAGCAGCGCCTGGCTGCGCCCGGCTGCACGCCTCCTCTCCCCTCCCACCAGCGCGGGGTCTCCTCTCCTCACCTCCTCCTTAACTGCGCCCGGCTCCAGCTCTCTCCTCTCGGTGTCCTCACTTCCACCTTAACATTCAGGCTCCAGCTCTCTCCTCCCGCTCTCCACACCTCCGGCTCCACCTCAGGGTCCTCCAGTGCTTTCCCACCAGGCAGGGAAAGACGGGGAAACGCCCAGCATGTCTCCTGTCCCCTCCTCCCAGCACAGGGGTCTCAGAAGCACTGCTCCCATTGGCTGTGAGGTCACCTTCTTTTAAAAGGGGAGGCAGGATTGAGGAGCGGTGACCCCTGTGAAATGGTCGTTCGACCCCCAAAGGGGTCCCGACCCCCAGGTTGAGAACCACTGGCATAGAGCTTATTCACAATAAACCAAGATTCTCTGGAATCCTGGCTTAGAATGCGACCATAGACTTATTTGTGGAGTAGCTCCAGCATTTTGAAGAGAAATCTTCAGGACAAATGTCCACAAACTTTTTGGGTCTTATGACTGCCAGATGCAGAGAAAATATACCTTTGTACATACCCAGTGCTCTTTTGTGGCTATATACTTCTGGAGAACACTAGTTTTGTTGGGTGAGGGTAGTCTGTCTCCTTCTTCTGAAGAAACTTAGGTACAGAATGACGGGCTTCTTCCAAAACATGTTGAAGATCACCGTCTTATAAAAGACAAAGTCATGTATATAATTCTGAATTCTAATTTTGGCCCATGCGTGCTAGAAAGAGGGCCCATGGAGGAGAAAGGTGAGTTTAGGATCTCATGGTATGGATGCCCTTTTGAGTGTCTTTTAAATAGGTTTGTGCTTTTCTGATGTTCGTTGTTCAAACAATGGCTGCAATTCAGACTTAGCATCAAAATAGCTTTCTTCTCTTTTCTACAATCCATTTATGACATTGCACAAGTGACGCATTCCTGACTGAAACATGTTTTAGTTTTGCTAAAGGAGCTTTCCCTTAATGGTGATTTTTCTCAACACGGTAATGTTAACATTTTCCTCTGTGCTTTCTGGGTGTTGACAATTTAAGAGAAGTATTCATATGAGGCCTTTGCAGTGACTGAACTGAAACACTGGTGAATTTTGTCCCAGGGTTCAGAAAACTTGCTTTCCTTGGACTAGAAGTCCCAGAATCTCCCAGTGAGCATGGCCAGTAGTCATGTGTAGTAGAGGATTCTGAGAGTTAAGAAGTTTTCTGTGCTGTGCATTTTCTGTAGGTGTTAACTGCTTCAATGCACACTTAGTTCCATGCTGCTAATAGAGCCAATGGCCCTTTCCACACGGACTTAAAAAAGCAGTGTAGATCGACCTCCACGGAGGTCGTCTACACCGTTATGCGAATTGGGGTGGATTACTCTTGAGTCATTCCACACCGCAATCCGCGGTCGGGCGCCCGCAAGTGGTGGCGCCGCGTGCTTTTGAAAAACCACATTTTATGTGGTTTTTCAAAGGCACGGGGTGTCCAGCCCCGTCCAGCCCCGTTGCAGCGCCCGTGTGGATTTACGGACGCGCGAAAGGGCGTCCCTGCAGATCAGGCAGGGGGCGGGATTTCCGGCTGGCGGGCTTCTCCGATTGGTGGAGAGGCTCCGCCAGTCAAAATCTGCCATTTTGGGCGGTGCTGGGCTCCAAGGACGCCGCGGGACGCTGCTGCGTGTAGAACAGCGAAATGCGCTGCTCCGCGCGGCGACGGAACAAGGTAAGCCCCGTTTTGGCGTGGCTTTCCCCGTTTCCCCGCCTGCGTGTGGAAAGGGCCAGTGTCTCCCTTTTTATGCTTCACAGGCTCATTTAAGAGGAATATTCAAACCAGTAAGCAATTCCAGGAAAGGGAAGTATACAATGCTAACAAATTCCCTAACAAATTGTAGGAACATGTCCATAAAATGAGTTGTCGATTGCCAGCCACAGTTCCCCTTTCCTGTTGTCAGCTGGCTTTGCACTCAGTTAACTCTGCAGCAGTAAGAGAAGAAGAGGGAGTAGAATCTTGCTCTTCCCAGTAGGCTTAGGCAAAGACAAACTACTACAGACTCTCTTAGCTTGTATGTTCTTCCTCATTAATAAAGTTTGCCATTTTGCCCATATTCTGATGTTGCTTGGCCACATGTGTCCTGTTTTTCATCTGGGAAATGTTGAAGGGTGTGCTAAACCTCTCAGTGTTTGAGCCTTTTCCTTACCCTTATGCCTAGAGTGGTGAAGTAAGGAATACTTGAATATTTTCTCATCCTCAAAAAACAAAACAAAAAGAATTGTAATACAGTAAAACACATCAATAAAACACATCAGGAAATGATTAATGGTTCTGAGAGTTTTCACATTTGGGAGCTTTTGTGGAAAAATTGTTAATGTTCAAAATTATTTGTTCATTCTTATCTGAAAGAACAAATAAATGAAGATTGGCATTCCTTTCCTAGAGTGCACTTGGGGGCTCTTTCCCAGTTGAAGGTCCATCATTTCTTGAGATACAGTAATCTTGAGAATATAGAATGCTGCCTTATACTATCTCAGATGATTGGCCTATCTTATCCTATGTTGTTGGACACTGACTGATAGACATAGCTGTCCAGAGTTTCATACAGGGAGTCTTTTCCCCCTAATCTTACCCTCTACAGCCTAGGTCCAGACTATTTGAAAAACTTCAACTGCCTATACAAATCGTCTAGAGTCTTAAGATTCACAGATTTGCCTCTCTCTTATCATCATCACAAGCCCGTTTGGTGACAACATGGAAGATGGTCTTCTCACCGGCCGATCCACAAAAGGCTAGATTGGCCCCTTCCCTCCTTTTCTTTCTCCAGGAGGCAAATACTTTTTTGTTCAAACAGGCTTTTAATGAGTAACTGCAAGGAGCCCTTTTTTTTATGGGTTGGTAGATGTGTGCTTTATTTTGTATGGTTTTTAATGATTTTATACTGTTTATAGTCTGTTGATTGATTTTAATTATGCTTAAAATGTTATTTTTTAGGTTTGAGTTCAGAACTTTCTGAACTTTTCATGTTAGTGACTCACTTTTTAGACATGTATCATTTCGCCACACAATAATTCAGTTTTACTAGCAACCCAGAGGTTAAACTAACCCCTTATAAGGGGTTGTATTGTAATCAATTGTATTGTAATCAGTTGTAATAAGAAAATGTGTGGGGACACAACACATCTCATGAAAACCTTTCATATATTTTTAAAAATATATGATTTATAAATAACAAGTTACATTTCCAAGATTGTAGGCAACACACCTACCCACGTCAGGCAACACAAACGTTTTGTGGCACACCATTTGGGAAGCCCTATCTTAGTTGATCCTTTTTGGGAGACCCTTTAAGTCCTACTCGAGAAGAAAAGCAGCAAATAAATGAAATTTATCATCATTATCACCAGCACCACCACTACCTCCATCATCATCTGAACATACCTAGTATGCTCTAATGTCTAGCATCCAAGTATTAACTAGCCACAATCGTGCCTTCTTGCTGAAATCAGAAAGATTGGATATGGTCATCTCTGTATTTCTGTTTTAAAACAGTATCTCTTGTGGTGCTCTTCAGAAGTGGTACAGAAGGAGGAGATGCACAAAAGTGCTCTCAGATATGTCCAAAGTGATTATATGAGATTCATTTTGACAATAAAGATGGTTTTCCTCAAATGGATAGTGCAGCCTGTCCAATCTGTGCCTTGTTAAAATATGTCACCATGGTTAAGACTCAGAAAAAATTGTCATCTTGTTTCCGTTTGTGCTTAATCTTACAAATGTAATATACATGAACATTCACATTTCTGTTTCAGCCCTAGCTTACATATTATTACATATTCTGACCTGGAAATTAGTTGTTCGATGTAAGAATGTGCACTGGACCAGCAGCTTTTAACAGATTCCTTTGTACATCTGGAACTTGAACTTTTCTGTAATAGAGAGGAAGCATGAGACATCTAATCTATAACAGCAGAAAGGTTACATCAACATTTCAATCCCTAATTGGAATAGCTGCTTCCTATTAAAACTGGACAAAAAGGTGAAGCAAAGAGGCTCATTAAAATAGTTCCCAGACATTGATCAAACTGGTATCTAAAGAGCTCAGAAAACTGAGCTGTTCGAAGGAACTGTGATCAAAGCATTGCATCCAACGAAGGATTGCCTTCTGGGATCAAACCAAAGGTCCATCTAGTGGGCAGCCTGTAGCCCTTCAGGTTCTTATGGCTAATAGCCACTGGAAAATCAAATAGTTGTGTAATTGATTTGTGCATGCCTGTGGTTAATATCCATAAGAAGATTCTCTAGACCTAAGCACAATGCATAATTAAAGCACTTTGATACCACTTTAACCGCCATGACTCCATCCTATGCAACCCTGGGACTTTTAGTTTTGGGGGTACTCAAAATTCTCTACCAGATAGCTCTCCTAGTACTTTAGTTCATAGGATTAGTGCAGAAAATTCTCAGTACCCATCTCTAAACTACAAATGCCAGGATTCCTTAGGATGGAGACATGAAAGTTAAAGTAGGATCAAACTGCTGTACCTGTGTAATCTGGATACAGTTTTCTGAGAATTTTTAAAAGCTGTCTAAAGATGTGTCCATCACTACATCTTCTGGACATGAAGTACTTATGCATTGCATGAAAATGAACCCCCTTTCTCCCTTAAAAATATTGTTTCTGCACTTTGCAGGGGAGAGAACTCTAGGTGTCTTTAATTCCATTCACACTGTCAACAATATTGAAATATCTTGTGAGGGTTTTTCTTTTCCTCTAAGAAATGCTCTTCCCACCTAAATCAAACCATTCCCAAAATCTCTCTTTCTCCTGGCCATTTTATTTGCTGTTTCTAAACTTCTTTCAAATTTATAATTTGTTGTTTGGAATAATGAGATGAGAATAGTACACAGTATGCTCAGTCTCACTCTCAGTGTCATGAAAGGTGATGATGTTTTGAATGGTATACATGGTGTGGATCATGTTTTCATTGGTGGCCCATTCAGATTGTACATTTAAACTTTTTTTGATGACACTGAGATGGCCAGAGCCATCTTCTTCTAAGTGTGGTAATTTCAGCTCTAACATGTGAAGTTACCTGATTTTTATTTTTATAAATAGTGCATTTGGAAAATTAATGAATTATCCTACAGATAATTAATAGTTCAATGAACTTCCTCATTACCCTAGACTATATGTATTATACTGTATCTGTACTGTAGTGGTTTCTTCCCAAGACCATCTTCTCTGAGAGATAATTTGAAGGATTTGTGAATTCACATACATTTTCTATGAAACCATTTGCAATGATGTCAACTTACCTTGTCTGGCAATATCAGCTTATGCATGCTAATAGGATTGCATGCACAGAAGGTGAAGCAGAGCTCAAATGACTTAGTTCTTGGGTTTCAGTAGATTTGATTTTTTCCCACACACAGGAATTTTCCAGTAAAGATGTACTATACACGGCCCTGTATGATCAGGCAAGTCACCAAGGCATGTGATTTGTGATGGTAATAACAAGGTGTTCTTTCCTCTGATGTATGCACTACCGCTGATGGTGGAAGAAATGAAAAGGGAGTGGAAGAGGGAGGAAGATTGCCAAGAATTAAAAGCTTAGCCATGTTCCAACTCAGCTGTACAGAATTCCTTACCTCATCAGGCTGGCTCCTTTTGAGATGCGGAAGAAGAGTTTTGCTAGCCGGAAAGAAATGATTCTTGACAGCTCAATTTATAGCACACTCAAGAGAAATGCTGAGATCCTGAAGGATAATTAAAACTGGAGCGATGTGCTAGAAACTGCATCAAAGTATTATGATGTTGTCAGGGAGGGTTTCTGAAGCAAACAGTCACTCTGGGTATACAACATTTGGATTAGTCCTTCCAGGGTGTTTCAATGGAAGAAAACCTGTCTTAGATGTTTCAGGTCTGGTTCTTTTGGGCAGATTAGATGATGTCTTTAAATGTCTGCTCAATCAACAGCACCTCCCTGGAGCAACATTATTCCCCAGACTGTTCCACTTTAAAACGCCAGTGGAAGATTTGTACGGCTGAATGCTCTTTCATATTAAGAAAGGGAGGGGAATCAATTCACAAGGACAACTCTATTCTTGGACAAAGAGAATAGGCTAACCTTCTTGCAGACTTGCTTTCTGATGTATAAAGAAGAATTCTTTTTCTTTCTAAGGAAGATCATTTAGACAATATATCCACTGATCCAGTAGTCAGTAGACTAAATCCAGTTGTTTGTCCCAGATACAGGAGATCCATCTGAATCAATGGGATTTACATGAAGTAGCGGCTCTCCAAGTTCCCTTTGATTTCAGTGGATCTAGGTACACTAGGACTAATAAGTAGATGCAGAGCTTGGGATCATTCAAGTGACATACTGCTGCTTGGCTATTCACTTCTGTTTTGCTTGTTACTCACAAGTAGCATAGCACAACTGGTCAGTCCCACAAACCCTGCAACAGTAACATTTCTGCAGTAATAGGGAAAACGCATTCATAATGCTTAACGTTTGCCTCAGTTTTTTTGAAAACATTGCTCCATGACACTAAGAAAAGTAATGACCAGTGGTTTTACTTTTAACATGTTCTCAGCGTCTGTTCACACAGTGAGAAGTTATTTAGATGAGGTTCTAGGCTCAACATATTCAACCATATGATGACAGTAACAATATTTATCACTGATTGAGCACTTTGAATATTTATCACTGATTGAGCACAAAAGCTTTTGCGACACTCCTGGGAAATCAGTACAATCAGCTCCATGTTGTAGAGAACAGTCTGTTAACTGCCAGTGGCCTGCCTAAGGTCAATTCATCAGTTCACAATTGGGATGACATTGTGAATGAGAGATTTCTGAGCTCATGCACTTTACCAAAATCCTGCACCTTCTTTTTCCTTCTCTTATCTCAAGTAAAAAGGGGTCTGTTGTAAGATGGAGATAATATTGTCAGGCACTGGTCAGGAATAGTATTCTGCAGGGTATACCTGTAGCAGTGGAGTGGGGTAGTGAACTCTTTCAGCAGAACAGTAGTAAATACCAATACAGAACAGTCAAACTAACACATAAAATTGGGATATAAAATGGGAATATGACAAATAAAGCAAGGAATAAAGATGAATACAAAAACTGAGTAACATAGACATCTTAACACTAAAACATAGGGGGGGAAATTGAATAGTGTAGCAAAGTCTCTGTAAAATTACTTTGTCACATTTTGTGATACAAAAGTAGTATAGTAAAAACTGTAATAAGAATATAATACGCGAATATGTTTTGAGCAATGTCTGCTTCAGTAGGATAAAGTGCATTTTGGTATAGTGACAAGACAGTTAAAAAAAAGTCCTAAAAATAATCACCAACCTCTCAAATGTAAGAATTTAAATTCTGATAAGATGGGGAGGAAGGGGAGCTGCCACTGAAAGGCACGATCAACGAGGGTTGTGGTCGGCTGCCATTTTGCTTAATAGGCTGTTGGATCTTCTTATCTGAGGCCATTTCCACACTACACTTATAGCACGATTATTCCACTTTCAACATCCTATGGAATCCTGGGGTTTGCAGTTTCGAGAGGGGCCAGCCAGCCCCTCCCAAAACTGCAAACCCCAGGATTCCATAGGATGTTGAAAGTGGAATAATCGCGCTATAAGAGTGTAGTGCGGAAATGACCTGAGAAGTAAACAGCAGATGATAAGAGCTGATCCAGTAAGTGCCAACTCCTTCATTTTTCTGGCCCTGGTTTCACTTACACTTACACTTAATGATGTGATGATTATTTTTAGGCTGTTTTAAGTTGTAAAAGTTTGCAATGTAATCCTTCTGTGTTGTAGCTGGGAGAATGTAATTTTGCAATGGTGTAGTATTAGATTTTTAAAGTAAAATTTGCTGTGTTAAGATTTCAGTTTTTATATTTATTTGTTGTAATCACAATGGTACTGAAATCTTATCAACACAAGTGGGTTTATGACTAGGCTGATATGGCATGACTTATGTTTAGTCAGCATAGACTAGGAAAGTAAATAATACTCACAAATGTCCTTGTCTTCAAGGATGAAGGGTGTCCCAACACATCAAAAAAAAAAAAAAAACCCCCACAAAGAAAATGATTAACTGCTAAATGGTTAACTGGGATTATCATTGTTATTATTTGCTTCGGATTTTTTGTGCATTTGAAAAAATTGAGTAAAACTCAATGTTATGTGGGAAAAGTAGGGTAATTTGTGCAAAAAGACATTTTTTCTATGCAAAAAACAATTATGTTGCACAAAAATTGAGGGTTTCATAGGAACAACTGTTTCACCAAAAATGCACTGCTAAACTGACCCAGCAGGGAGAAGTCTTTTGAAATTGTTTGTTCTTGGATGTGAGAACAAAATAAGCATAGATTTATATCCCTGCAACAGATGTGTTCTTGTCCCAAGTGTGGAGCTAAACCAAAAAGGGTTGCTTTTCATTTAAGCTGTTGCCATCAGAGAAAAGCAACACGCACCTTGGTGTAATTTTTCAACAATGCCTAAAAAAAAGATGTGAAAGTGCCCGTTCAGTTGTGGGAAGAAAGTATTTTCCTGACTCTGAAGTTCCTCCGTGACACAGCCAAATCTGGTTGACTTACTCATTACGTGATTTCCAATCAGCTGAAATCCCATTTCCAGAAGAAAGGTTCCAGGTTTTGTTTCTGTTTTTACCAACAGTGCCAAGAATAACCAGTGAAAAAAGTGAGTCAGATGCCAGAGAAAGTGTTCTTTACTCAAAAATGGTATTTTTGCGTGAAAAATGTTTGCCAGTGACCATTCAGAGTAGCATGGTACATCAATGATTAAAAAAACCCAAAAACCTTAGTAATAGCCACATTGGGGGTCGGGAAGATTTAGAGCTGAGATGAAAAGGACAGAATCACTCACTATGACCTGTACTGTGGCAAATGCCTACTTTAGAAAAAGAACCCTGCAGAAGCATAACTAGGAGATTATAGAAGTTCCAGGCCTATAATATTTAAAAGGCCACATATACCTCACCACAGCTATTGTAAATAAAATGGATTCAAATAGGGAGCTTCATGCTCTAAACATAATTTGGTTCATAGCTTTGCCATGCTGGCTGGGAGCTGTAGTCCAAAAAAAAATTTTTTCCCCCCAAGCTCAGTCCATGCTTTCTAGATGCAAGCCTGTCTGGGATCTTATTCTAACTACTAATGAGACCCAAATGGAAGAAAAGTATAATAAATCAACAGAAAAAATACTGTTTCCTTTATTGGATTAGCCATTTATGTGGCTCCATCTGTGAACTGATAATACAGTGGCCCCTCCAATTTCACAAGGATTTGTGGTGCAGAGCCCTTACAAAAATGGAAAAACATTGAATAATTCCCACTGTGATCCCCTCATTCCCTTCTGGCCCCAACTCTCCCAGTCTCTTGTCTTTTGTGTCTGGGGGCCAGAAACAAGGGTATGGGAGGGGGAGCTCCAGAGAGGAGAAAGGGAGCTTACGTGAGCCCCCCATTCCCTTGCCTATTGCCTCTGCAGGAGTTCTCAGCAATGGGGCCAGAGGCAACAGAATGGGAAGGAGAAACTCCAGCGGGGAGAAGGAAGGCTCACGGGTGCTGCCCCCCTCATTTTCTTGCCTTTTGTCTGTGTGCTTTCCTTCTTTCTCCATGCTTGGCAAAACGTAAGGGAATGAGAGGAGGAGAATGGGAGAGAGGCACATGCAAGCCTTGTGAATAATCAAATTCGTGAAGGTCAAACCGACGAATGTAGAGGAAAGACTATACTAGCAAGGTGCTATCACTGTTACAAGGAGTAATTCCATGAACAGTTTTGTGTGTTCCTCTTAATTGCCTTCATCCATTTACTTTTGAGTCATTCCATTGATTAATTTTTAAATGGCATGATTCCAACACAAGTTACATTATAATTTCAGGCTGGAGACAAGAGTATGAGGCCAGTGCAAGCGTCTTCTGTTTTAATTACAAGGCTTCAAAGAAGAGGCTACCCTGGAAGAATTAATGACTTGGGGCGGAAATTGCTTCACAGAATAAAAGGATTCAGGCTGAAGCTGCTTTATGAGATATCAGTTCCAAATGGAAAAAAAAAACATGCACAAAGTACTTTCAGTCCCAGTTGGAAAGGAGGGTAGGATAAAGTAAATGGTAGCATTTCAGGAATCCATAGATGTATCTGTTTTAACTTTTATAAGTTGCCTTCAATCTTGTACTGGAAAAAGGGTACAATACAAATAAATATGATAATGATAATAAGGTAAACAGATGTTACTACAGTGCTTAGGCAAACCACAGCACAATTTGGAACTTTGGCTTGGAATCATGCTTTTCCATTACAATATGATTGAGATTACCTGACTGGCTAAGAGGACTGACAAGCTTTGGGAGATCTGGACTGGAATCTTCTGAGCTGCATTGGTGTCTTGAGCTGTTGCACCACTGTAAGTACTCTTTGGTTCATTGTGGAAAGAAGTATCCAGAACTTTCCTGAGCAGTGCTTACACATACACAATCTGTGCAAAGGCATCTGGCAAGTTTCTGAATGTAGCTCTACTCCTCCAACCCAAACAGCCACTGATTGGCTGCAGAGTACACCCAAGTGCTGGTCCACCTGCCATTATGCATTCAGGCTAAAAACACGAGAAACTTTTGCCATCTAGCATAAGTATGTTGGAGGCTTCAGAGAGTTATGGTCCAATTGGGTCACACTTCTGGACTCTGAGATACCCCTTCTCTTTTGCCTGTTTATTTTCCCCTTCAGTAACAGTCCTGACTATAGCTGAGTATGCACAGCTTTTGCTGGTCTTCAGGGGAGGTAGATGGCTGTGAACTCTAAAGGAGCTATTCAAGGTCCTGAACCCTATCCCCAAATGAAGTTCAGCACACTTGAGAGTGTGTGTATATTTTGTCAGTGCTGTAGAAGCCATCGATTGACATTGCTATGCTGTTTGGGGGGAACTGATTTTTAAAAGACCCTATGTTGTTGTTGTTGTTGTTGTTGTTGTTGTTGTTGTTGTTATTGCAAACTGTAGCATGCAGCTAAGCATGCAGATACTTCCAACTTGTTTCTCACTAGCTCCATTTTGGCTGCAAAGTTGTTGACAGTCTGCTACTGAGTTCAGCAATAGCAGCATGGAATGGAACTCAAACTGCCATTTCAGCTCAGCTTTGGAATTTTATGGCAGTAGCAAAAGATGAATAAATTCTCCGGTGCGTCACGATGATGGACACAATGGGATTTCATTGGAACAAAGAAGAATTTTTAAAAGGTCAGAGACAGAATACTCTTCCCCTCCCGCAGACATGTTAGCTGGAACAGTGAGCAAAGGCATCTTAGTCATATTTTCCAAACCTTTTGTTTGACAGTGCCTTCAGGTCCAAATGATTAGTACTTGGGGATTCTCTTTTGTACTAATTGCTCCCCTTAAAATGGGGCATGCACTGCAAGGGGTTGTGAATGAAACACACAATGCCGGAAAATGGCATGATGCTATTTTTAAAGAAATACTATAGGCATAATGAATGTTCTTCCAGATTTCTTTATAATTTGTGTGGTTTGAATGGCCTAATCTTTTTTTTCCCCCTGCAATGGCACTGATACAAAAAATGCTTCATGTTTCACTGTTTTAATAGCTTCCAAACAAAATCACATTTTTCTACTGTTTTCAATTACCCTTTTTCCCCAATACACATTTCCGCTTATGAATTGCCAGTCTACACCAGCAAACATGTATTTTAATAAAATCCCACAACTATTGCTATGTAAATCCATCAAAATTCTCTCTCTCTCTCTCTCTCTCTCTCTCTCTCCTGTTTGTTTGGGGGTTTTTTGCACTGTGATTTAATGCTCATTGCAAAACCAAACAGAAGATGAAAAGTCCTGATCACAGTCTCACTGAGATTCCTTTTCAACAGATTTGACTAACAGGCATAGGTGGAATGACTCAATCAAGGAGTCCACAGCCCTGACTTTGCAAGATCTGAACTGGATTGTTGATGTCCGGGGCTCTCAGAGGTTTCCCATTTCTAGGGTCACCATAGGTCAAAGCCCACTTGAAGGCAGTTAACAGCAACAGCACACATACACTGCTGCACAGATTACTCCCCTGCTGCTCTCCCTTTGTATGGACTTGGATTTCCTTCCAACAGAGTAAAGGTAGACAAGTATGGCCTACAACCCCTGCCAGTAATTAACTAGTATAACCTGTGGTGAGCAATGATTATAATTGTAGGCCAGAAACAATCTGGAGGATGTTACCCATCTCTAAAACAGGGAGTTATTCTCTGGAAAGTGAGACAGATCGCTATTCTCCTGCTGGGTCAGACTGGGCGTCTGTCTAGTATCTTGTTTGCAACAGTGTCCAAGCAGCTGCCTGAAAGAGATCCTAAATGCAGTAGCCCTCCTCCCTTGTTTGTTCCTCAGCATCTAAGAAAGACCGTTACCTATTCGCCTTTCAAAGACATTTAAATCAGGGTATTTGCGAGCTCTTCTAAGAATAAATTCCATGTTAATTATATATTGTGTGATTAAATATGAGATTTTTTTTTTGTCTTTTTCTGAGGAACCCAAAGAACTAATAAAATGGGACAGAGAGAGATATTTTATTTTTCTGCATCATGCATAGTCCTGGAAATGCTACAGTGACCACACTGGCTGAGGGGATGTGAGGATCAGTAATCCAAAACAAAATAACTTTGTGATCTGTAATTTTTCTATACTTCTTCCCCACACATTTTGTCATCTTTTTGGTAAAAATAAACCAAGTCTCTCAGCTTTCTCTTCTAGGGCATTTCTGCACTATCCTGTTATAATGCTACTATTCTGCTTTCAACATCCTGTGGAATTCTGGGGTTTGTAGAGCTCTCTGGCTGACAAGTCTCACTTGATCTTAGCCAAAAGGCCAAGAAGCGATCTCTGGCTGACAATTCTAAATGCCCCTCCTAAACTGCAAACTCTAGGATTCCATAGGATGCTGAAAGTGAAATCATAGCACCATAACAGTGTAGTGCAGAAATGGCCTTAGGAAAAGTACTCCAACTTCTTATTCATTTTGGTTGTGTCCCTACATTTGTTAAAGAAGGGACGCCCAGAGTTTCCCCAGAACGTGTGTGTGTGCATGTTTCCATTTCACCCCATCCCTGTCCACACAGTTTAACATTCTTGCAGAGATGTTGTTGAAGATCTGTATGGAGAAATTATTCTGCTGTCCATATTTGCCCCCCCAACTCCCCCATTAGCTTAAAGGACCTTGAAGGTGATATTTGAGTTGAGTCCTTTGAATTTTAAAAACATCTTGTGAGAGAATGCATGCAAGCTTTCTTGCAAGTTCACTGCAAAAAATATATAGCTTTAATTTTGAGAAGCTAGGCAGGCAAACATTTCGCTTTTCCTTGAGTGTTGCTGCTGTGAATATATGATAAATGGATTCTCATTTAATGCAAGGGAGAGAGAGAGGGCAGGGGCAGGCTCAGTGCTACAAACTGGGTTTCTTTCATTGTTTTATCTGTTTTTGTATTGCCATGTCAAGGCAGGTCTCTAAAGAATTTGTTAAGGTTGTCTCTAATTTCCATATCAAACAGAATTCAGATCAGAATCTGAGGTTCTGCCTGTGTTACTTCTTTATAACTGCTGCTTATTCTGTTAGGAAATGCTCTACTGTTTTTACTGCCAAGGAAATGGTTGAAATCAACTTTCACTCTGTTTGATATTCTTTAAAATACAAATACAGAGAGAGAAATAAACATACAGAAACCATAATTCCATTTAATTGTGGATGAATAGATTATTAATTAAATAAATGCATTTATTTATTAATTTATTAAATTTCTAGCCTGTCTTTCTGACAGATAATTTCACTATATTTTAAAATTTTTGTGCTTTCACCATCTTTGTCAAGGCATTTTGCCTTTGGGTTCAGTGGAACAGAAAATAATGTATACATGTGTAAGAACCATTAGTTTTGAAACTTTAAGACTATAGTGTCCATGATACAGTATCATCTAAATATATAGGCCTCCTGGCTGCAGCAGCTGACAGTATAAAAATACATGTCCAGACAGACAAATTCAGTTATAATCTAAGGATTTGCTTGGGGTTCCATCACTGGAAGACTGAAGTTAAAGATTACTAAGCAAATGAGGGAAGTAGCTTCTAGAATAACAATAGATGGGATCAGGTTACGTAGTAAGCTTCTGTAAAAATTGTCTGGATAAACTTGGTATTCTGGAGCTGTTATTGTGGAGGCTATTCCATAAGTGGGATCCCTTCTCTTGTTACTACTTGTCAACCCTCATTTGATGGGGGCAAATTCCTTTGTGACCTTTGTTGATGATTTTCTATCTGAGTTCATCAGTATTTGCTCAGTGCTCAATATTTGAGAACCAGTATGGTGTAGTGTTTCAACTGTTGAACTAGGACTTTCAGAGACCAGGGCTTAAACCCTCACTGAGCTATAAAAACCCAGTAGGTCACCCAGACCATGTCACACACTCTCAGCCTCAGAGGAAGGCAACAGCAAATCCTCTTGAATAAAACTTGCCAACCCCCTCCCAACATAGGGTTGCAACTTGAAGCAACACGACAACAACTTGTTATTCAGAAGATAATGAGCATAGCGGCTATCTTTCTGGCTGCATCTTCCAAACATGCTTTGTTATTTTCTTTGGCTTTGCTCCTACCTTGCTTAGCTTCAATGATCTTACAAGTCTTCATCTCGTCTCTGATCTTATCATTCCCTATCCCCCAGTTTGCAGGCCTACACACTTCTCTTTGTTAGCTTAGAGTGGACTTCTCAAAACAGTAGAAATGGAGGAAATTGTCAGTGACATGTGCTCCCTATTTTGCATCTCCTGTGCAACATGTGAAGCTGGAACTCTTGTATCCAAGCAAAGGAAAATTGTGAATCAAACGTTTTTCGCCGTGTTGTAACACAATAAGCTGCTCCCATTGTTCCATGCCACACTGAGTGCTATTGTGTCTTGTTGTGCGCTTGAGGATACCTATTAATTTCCCTTTTCATTCCTACCCCTTTAAATTACTCTCCTTTGTAATGTCTCTTCAAGCACTGTTACTGCCTATCTGCTTGTTTCCGTGTTTGTGTCTCACTCTTTCTTTGGTTCAAGCTGACCAGAGAAAACTCAAAATCATAAAATTGGATTATATGCTTGACTAATAAACATCTGATGATGCAGTGTATGGGTGTTGAGCCATTGGGTGGTTTTAATGCTACTTGGCAATAAAGAAACTCCTTCATTTTGGAAGATAGTAATTCAAAAAGACATTTGTTACATAAAAGGAAGAAGTCAAGATAGCCTTACATCCAAAACCATCCAATTCAGATAACTGAGCACTGCCTCTTCCCTGAAGCCATAGCAGTACTAATATCCCTTCTGTGCGTACCTTTTTTTAAACCAGAAACATTTTCCTCTCCCATTCTGAGATTAAAGCAAAGGAGTGGAGACTAAATAAAGGCCCATTGACTCCTGCTTCTCAAAATACAGTGGGACCTCCATTACCATGACCTCTGCATGCGTGAATGTGAGGTCGTACGAAGCATTGTGTCCCATTATAGTCAAAACAGTGCATCCATTGACTATAATGGGATGTGATGCTTTGCATTCTTTGTTTTACACAAGGGTTCCTGGCACAGAACCCCTGCATGTACAGAGGGCACACTGTACCAATACCATTGTCCCCAGTCAACCTAAAGTCCTATTTTCTTCTTCTTCTCGCATCTGATTGAGTTACCTGGAACATTCCTTAATAGGTCAGATTTGGCTCAAGCACCATCACCTATAGACCATCAAGTAGCTGTTTTGATTTGCTGTGGGTGCAGGCAGATGGAAGCCACGTTCAACTGTAGCTTTATAAGGCAGAACTGGTGTTTCCTTCCATTGTGTGGAGTGTGCCTGTCAGGGCTGTAGCTCTGGGGAGGGGAGCAAAAAAAAGGGCATTGTTCCCTCCCCCAGGAAAATTTTCTTTAGTCCCTAAATTTGTAGCATTGCAGTAACTCAAAATGTCAGACAAGCAATTAGAAATACAGTTTAGGCATCAAAAAGGGAGAGTAGACACAGTTACCAAGGGGATGTGACCACCGCAAATATGAGTTCTAGGTGTGAATAGCTTACATTCTGTAGTGCTACAAATTTGGGGTATGAAGGAAAAAATTAATTTTGGGGAGACATTATTCTTATTAGGAGGGGCGAAACATCCACCTTGTAGATACCTCACTGCGCCTGTGTGATTTCACATAAGTGGAAATAATACCTGTGTAGGGAAATCATTTTGTAGGAAATACTCCTTAACCAAATACGGAGACAAAACAAAGCCTTGAGCCGTTTAACTACAGTGCCAATGGCCAAACTTTTGATTTATAGAAAGATATGGGAAGTGTGTCATGGGGAGGGAGATCAAGTGAGAAAATGTCTACATTCACGTTCTGTGCTGCTCCTTTGCCATATTGTACACCTTCTAACTGCACCAATTTCGCAGTTAGATATAATTCTCTTGTCATCCCACTTTTTTCAGCTGTTTTTAGAACGTCCCAGTTTCTCTCTCCTCCCACTTTATTCTTGTGCTCAGCTGACTTCAGTTGCTGGAAACTGACTTCACAGTGCAAAAGTAGTTTGCACTCAGTTAACTCAGCAGGGGGAGAAGGGAGGAGGGGGAGGGGAGGGGAGGGGAGGGGAGGGGGTGGAATCCTTTCGTTCCCATTAGGCTCAGGCAAAAGCAAAGTGCTTCAGCCTCTCTTAGTTTGTCTGTTCTTCTTCACTAATCGGTTTTAGCATCTTGACCAAACTCTGAAGTTGCTTGGCCACATGGAGTGTATTATTGCCCACTTCTTACCACCATAACCAGCATTGCATCATGGGAATTGTGCCAATTTCTGCCTGATGGTGAGACAGAAAGATTGAATGGTTGATCTGGCTAACTGGGCCTATATTAATTGGACCTATGTTTGAATAGGCAGTGCATTCAACAATGGCGGGGGTGGGGGAATCTTGCAGAAGGAAATAGGAGGCAAATTCAGCATAACCTTATATGCGTTAGAGCAAGAGTGGCCCTCCAGATGGTGCTGGACTGCAACTCTAAGCCATCCTAACCAGCATAATCAGTGACGAGGGATGCTGGGAGTCACAGTCCAGCAACATCTGGGGGGGCACACTTTGCTTGCCTCTGCTTTACAGGATGGATCAGATAAAAACACACATTGTTAGTGCTTCTGTACTTGGGTACTTTTCTGCTAGTGCTGGTTTTTAAATTAGTTTTTCATGTTGAAATGTTTTATTTTCTGCTGTTGGCTTTGTCTTCATTTTATATTCCACTTATTTAGTCATTATTTTATTGTTTTTAACAGACTGCACACCCGCCAAAGGACTTTGGCTAGTAGTAAATTTATAGGGTTGCCAGAGTGAAAACTGAAGAGGGCTCTTCCATCTTTAATAGTCATGTAAAGGAGGGAATTTCAGCCAATGTTGTTTATTAAATGATTGCGTGAGAAGCAGCTCCTGCTGAAATTCCCTCTTCTAAACAAACATTAAAAGTACAGGAGATCTCTCCAATTCTCAGGCCCTTTTTGCACGCAGTTTCTGTTGCAAGAGGGCCCCTTGAGCGTCACATGAATGGGAGCGTCGGTCCGTACAACGTACTCCCATTCACACAACGCTCACGAGCCTAAAGCGGGCTGTGCGTGCAGTTTTTTATTTTCAACTGGGAACCGAAAATACTGTGCAGTCGTGCAATGCTCCCAGAGCCCTCGTGCACTTCCCTGCCGTGTGGTGCATTGGGCAAGCCGGGCCGGTCGCGCTTCCTCCCCCAGCACGGCCTACAGCTCCCAGGCTGCGCTGCGGAAGGAAGGGTCGCGCGACCAGGAAGCGAGCTGCGGGAGGAAGCAGCAGGGAAGCGCACAAGACGCCCCCCAGCCGCGAAAGACGCCCCCCAGCCGCGCAAATGGGTAACGTGCGAAAAGGGCCTCAGTCTTATCCATTCTATACGTTAAAAGGTTCCTGCTTCAGGTCATGGCGTTGGTGGGATAATATCTCTCTTGTAATCTGGCTACTGATAAAGTGACTCCAAGAATACTGTAGCTACCTGCTTCCTCCTCTGCTGTGATCAGATTGGCCCATCAGTCCCACTGTTTTCTACTGAGCCAATCCTGGATCTCTATGGTAGAATTCATTCCAAGCTGTGCTAGACAAGGCTCTTTAATTCAGGGTGGGTTAATCTTTGATCTTCCAGATGTTTTCAACTGAAGTTCCCATAAACTCTAACCATTGACCCTTCTGGCTGGAGCTTCTAGGAGTCTAACATGTCCAGTACACCTACATTTGCTTTAATTGGAGTTTTCAGGTCCTACACCTGGCATGCATGAATCTATAAGCCCTCGTCCGATTGATGGTCCTGTTTCCAGATGGATTTAGTCTTTGTTTAGTGTTTGTTTACCTAAACTAATATTGTTGTCTTCTTTACAAAACAAGATTTTTGTTTCTTTTTCTACCTGGTATTCTGATTTTGTATCTGTGAGGGAAGATTTCTTCCTGCTACTCTGGCACACTGCCAGCCTGATAATTTCTTTCTCTGTGTGTTCTATCACACTACACTATTGTAGCATTATTATTCCACTTTAACTGCCATGACAACATCCTATAGAAATCTGGGATTTGCAGTTTAGGGAGAGAAATTAAGAATTCTCAACCAGAGAGCACTGAAGCCTCATTAAACTACAAACCCCAGAATTCCAGAGGATGTTTCCATTGCATTTGTAATGGAGTAATAGCACTGCAAGAGTGTAGTGTGATAGGGCCCTGTGTCCCTTTCACTGTAGCATTATGATTCCACTTTAATAGCCATGTTTCCATCCTCTGGAATCCTGGGATTTTCAGTTTAAAGAAGGATGCTTAGAACTCTCTGCCGAACTACAAAGTCCAAGTTCCCATAATATGTTACCACGGCAGTTAAAATAGAATTATAGTGCTATAACTGTGTGGCATGAAAGGGTCCCTGGTGTGTTTTTAAATGCTGCAGCTTGATTTTGGTCTTCTCGTAGTGCTCAGAAAGGACCCCTCTCTTCCAGTCTTTAGATCATTCAACCCAGAAATTGATAAGCTAACGTTCTCTGTTTTAATAAAGGAAAAGTTTTCTATCATTTCAGATGGGGTAACGGGAATTAATAAAGGATGAGGGCCTTCTAGCGAGTGACTGATTAATCATGAAAAGAGTTGCTGATTCCTTTTATTTGTTTTTGATTTACATTTGCCTTGGCTGATGCTGCATTTTTAATAGAATCATATTAAAGACAGATATAATTGTATCCTGGAAATGGAGTGTAGATTTTGCTAGTCTCTAGCTAATTTATGAATCCAATTACAACAGAGTGGAATAATCTTTCAAACAGATTGGTTAAAGGATTACACTTTCATTATCCTTGTGACATAACTCAATTTGACTCACTGCCTGTTAACGTTATGGAAGTCAAAGGAGCTCTTTTATAATGGTCTGGACACAAACATAAAAATATACATCTGTTTAGAAGTTTAGGAAATGCCAGTCTACTCTGCAGTACAAAAGATCTCATAATATATACTCTTAAAGCTACCTATGTTAGATTCTGGGAAAAAGGGAATTGGTGATTTTCCCACACAATCATGTCATTGCGCGGTAAAGTCACAGATGGAAGTTAAGGGGACCTGCTTCCCTTTGTTAGTGGTATTGCTTTCCATGTAGGACAAACTTAATTACCTCCACTCACAGTATACAATGCATAATGTTGTTCAGAGTACCAAACATGGAGATGGCCCACTAATTTCAGATAAGAGAAAGGGACTGGACAATTTTAAATAAGGGAAAAAGATTGGACAGCTTATAGCCCAAGATCCAAATTATTCCTTTAGGCACACTCTGTCTTTTTGAGTATGCCCAGGGGGATTGATTGGTTAGCTGATTGAAGTGCTTTCAATCAACCAGTCAATTTAGTGGCTGATTGATTGAAATCAACCAATTCATTTAAGTTATTTCAACCAAGCAACCAACTCTTCAATGAAGGGGTGGAAATCATGTAGCCTTCCAGAAGTTGTTGGACTGTGACCTCCTAGCAGCCCTAGCCAACTTAGCCTATGTTGAGGAATGCTAGGAATTGCAGTCCAAGAAGAATCCAAAGGAACTCATCATTTCCGGCTCTCCTTTAATTCAGATGTTCTCAGGGCAGCTAACAAATCCAAAGATTCTCTCCCATCCCTTTTATCCTTGCCATAGTTAGCCTACTTGGAACCTGAGGCCCATTCACACTACAAAATTATAGCACTATTATTCCACTTTAACTACTATGGTTTTGTGGTATGGAAACCTGGGAACTGGTTTTGAGGAAAGGGCATTTAGAATCCTTAGCCAGAAAATCAAGGTAGTTTGGTGCTTCACCAAACTACAAGCTCCAGGTTTCCATGGAAGGGAACCATGGCAGCTTGTGTAGTATGAATGGGCTCCTAGTGCTTGAAATCATCAACAAGGCTATTTTTAGTGAATAGAGCTTTATTCTGAGGGACTGCATAGCTGAGAGAGAGAAGAGATTGGGTGTGCTACTACTGGGTACATGAGTAATAGAGAAAGAATGGAAAAGGTATATGTGGGAAACTCTAGCCAAAATCTAGTTAAGGTTGATGCCAGGTTTCCATATTATCTCTCTCATAGTGAGAGTGAATGTTCTTTTGGGGAGGGGCAGCCTTTTTATTTTGGTTATTATTAACTGATGCTTCAGTTCTACTTCTTCATTCTATCACTTCCTGAAAGCTTGAAGGATTTACTTGTGCCTTTTACCCAAGCAGACAATGTGGACTGCCAATTCTGGAATAAAAAAATATTATTTCTCCCCAAACTCCAGTGTGTGACTAGTTTTTGATGCAATTTATGAATATGTTTTGGGGTTGCTTTCAGCAGCACATCAACTACTGGTGGGCTGATTTTGAAAAAACGCTTTGTAGTAATAAGGCTGTGTTTCTTTGAGATATAGGCTCAAGTGGCAAGAGCAACTCCTTCTCTTTAGAGATCCAGCTAGGACAGGTTTTGAGAAGTTAGTGTGCTTGATATAGTGGGGGCAGGTTGTTATGTTCTTGTTGAGTGGGTTTTCTTTTAATTGCTATGGCTCTAGCCATTGTATAGTCACTGTTATTTTTCCCTTATGCCTGTCTACACTTTGAAAGGAAGAGAAATTCCCCAATATTTTTTAAAACAATTTCATTGCAAGTAAAACATTATGGCTGAAATAATACTCCAGAAAGCAAGAAAATTTAGGCTGCAAATCAATTCCCTCAGATGCTAATTCAAAACATGGCCACACTGATGAATGCTTCTTTTTCCTTAACTTCACCTCACATAAGCATTATAAGTGCACTCAAGTCTTTGGCCATTTCTGCACTACACTGTTATAGTGCTATTATTCTACTTTCAGCATCCTGTGGAATTCTGGGGTTTGTAGTTCACTGAGGCCAAAGAGCTCTCTGGCTGAGAATTCTAAGTACCCCTCCCTAATCTGCAAACCCCAGAATTCCATAGGATGCTGAGAGTGGAATAATAGCACAGTGCGGAAATGGACTTTGATGCCCTAAAGGAGGGGGTGAGGAAAACCATTTTTGTGGGGCAAAACCTCAGCAAAAGTGCTTCCACTTTGAGCATTTAAAAAAAAATTCTGAGGAAGCAGTTGGGGCCACTGCAGGGAAAGTGTAGCTCCCATAATCCTGATAGGAGCCAATGTAGCTCGCTCCCTAATCTATAGCAATGCAGTTCCTTCCTCCACTGGAAGTTCCATCCCAAATAAGGACATGTAACACACACTAGGCTCTGGTATTTTGAAATACTGCAACTTGATGTCAACTGCCACTGTTTCAGGTTGAACTTAGCATGTCTTAACTGGTAAAGAAAAATAGATTTTCACCTGCTCCCAGTTCCTTTTGTATAGAGGGGAAGACTTTCTGAAGCAGAGATGGATGTAGCATGGAGAACAGAATGCACAAAGACAGTTAGCAATAATACTGCAATAGAACATCCATGGACAGTGTAAGTACACCTCTGATGCCAGAGGCTGAGGAAACATTAATAAGGAATAATAGCAACCTTCATACCTTACACCGAGTACTTAGCAGCATTTTACTAGTCCCAGTTGAAACCAAGGGGAGTGGACAACTTTTGTGTGCTGAGAGTTATGGACCTTTTGGGCAAAGTAGTTGGGGACCAGATACATGTGGAAGCAAACTGGGCAGTGTTTGTATGTGTGTGTGCGTGCGCACACCTTCAAATCACCTGTTGAGTTATGCCAATCCCATTCATTTCATAAGGTTTTCTCAGGCAATGAATACTCAGAGATGGCTTTGCCAGCTCCTTCCTCCGAAATGCAACCTTCAGCACCTGATATTTGTTGGTTGTCTCTCATTCAATTACTAACCAGGACTGATCCTGCTTAGCTTCCAAGATCGAATTGGATCTGGTGCCTTTAGGGTATTTATGTCCTTAAATAGCTTTAAAAAATAGACTGGAATACTTCTCTATCTCTGTCTTCCTCCCTCCCTCCCTTTCTCCCCCCTTCTTCTCCCTTTATTTATTTATTTATTTATTTATTCTTTTTCTAGGTTGCCCATAGGTCTGGTTTAACTACATTCTTATTTACCTGTGTTTAAATGGGGCACAGAGACCTAGAAGTCCAGCATCAGACCTTTTCAGTGGGCATAAAAACTAATAGGAAACTACCCCAAGTCTTGAAAGAGAGAGTGTTAATGTGGCCCTGCAATATAACTACTAAGAGTTTAAGGAAATAAAACCAATGCAGTAGAGGTCATTGTAGTCAAAATGATAGGAGTAGAAATGCAGAATTAAAGTATAGATACTGGAAATAAAATTTAAAAAATCCCTTCACATTCATGGCAGGGGGTGGGTGAAGGAGACACAGATTGCAAGTACCTCATATTTTCTGTGTGCCTACTTTTTTTTTATTTTCTGGTTCTTATCATCTCCCCAGTCCTCAGTAGTATGTGGCAAATTGTTGCTGGAATAGCAGCTTGTGCCTTCTCTCTGATCTTCTGTTTACACTGAGATAGATGTGCAAGAGAACAAAGAGCATCTGGTATTCCCACTCAGGCGTCAGTAACCCTTTGCATGCATTGCTCATGTGATACACAAATACGGTAGTCCCCCTGATTATCTGTGAGGGATATGTTCCAAGACCCCATGTGGATGCCTGAAACCCCAGATAGTATCAAACTCTAGACTGTCACTAGAAGTAGCCCTCTAACTTTTCAGGGACTATAGAGAGGCTTCATAGTAGGCTTCCTCTCTCTGGTCCCTGAGAAGCTTAGAGGGCTGCTTCTGGTGGCACCAGAGCCATTTCCTGTGGCATTGTTGGCAGAGGAGCAGTTAAAGTTGGGGGGGGGCAGGCAGGCAGGCAGGCAAGGTGCACAGTGGCAGGACCCAGAGAAGGCCGTGGAGTAGCCCCTGCAGATGCTGGGGGATGGATTGGGGCAAAGCGTGGGAGAGAGGAAGATGGGGCTGTGAGGGAAGAGGATTTCCTTGAGTAACTGAAACCACAGAAAGTGGATGATGGATAAGGGGGGAGGATCCCTGCACAGTTCACAGGATGTCCAGATACAGTACAGGAGCACTGACTGCAGTTCCATTTATCTAGAATTCCTTTTGCTAAGGGTGAAACATTTACAGAGGAAGCAGATAGGCTCAGAGGGGAGGGAGGGCGACATGCCAGTGATGGTAAGTCCAGAGAGTTTACTTTTTTATTTAAAGTATTTCTGTATTGCCTCTCAGCCTGCAAGGGCTCACCACCATCCCTTGCTCCCTGTTATACCTGCAATTGTTCTGCAAGCAAATCTTTTCATCCTGGAAAGAAGTGACTAGTGGGGTGCCACTGGGTTCTGTCCTGGGCCCAGTGCTATTCAATATCTTCATCAATGACTTAGATGAAGGAGCAGAGAGCATGCTGATCAAATTTGCAGATGATACCAAATTGGGAGGGGTTACTAATACCCCAGAGGACAGGATTAGAATTCAAAATAACCTGGATAGGAGAGCTGGGGCTGGGGCAAAGCTAACAAAATGAATTTCAACAGAGAAAAATGTGAGGTCCTACATTTAGGCAGAAAAAATGGAGTGCACAAATATAGAGTAGGGGACACATGGCTGGATAGCAGTGCATGTGAAAGGGATCTAGGAGACTTTGTAGATCACAAGCTGAACAAGAGTCAGCAGTGTGATGCGGCAGCCAGGAAAGCCAACGCGATTCTTGGTTGCATCAATAGGAATATGGTGTCCAGATCAAGGGAAGTAATGGTACCACTCTATTCTGCTTTGGTTAGACCTCATTTGGAATACTGTGTCTAGTTCTGGGCGTCTCAATTCAGGAAGGACATGGTCAAGCTGGAATGTGTCCAAAGGAGGACGGCCAAAATTCTGAAGGGTCTGGAAGCCATGCCCTATGAGGAATGGCTTAGGGAGCTGGGTATGTTTAGTCTGCAGAAGAGAAGGTTAAGAGGGGACATGATAGCCATGTTTAAATATTTGAAGGGATGTCATGTTGAGGAGGGAGCAGGCTTGTTCTCTGCCACTCCAGAGACCAGGACAAGGAGCAATGGATCCAAGCTGCAAGAAAGGAGATTCCACTTGAATCTCGGGAAGAACTTCCTGATAGTCAGAGCTGTCTGGCAGTGGAATATGCTGCCTCAGAGTGTGGTGGAGTCTCCTTCTTTGGAGGTTTTTAAACAGAGCCATCTGTTGGGAATACTTCGATGTGTGTTCCCGAATAGCAGGGAGTTGGACATAATGGCCTCTGAGGTCTCTTCCAACTCTATGATTCTATGAAATAATGCATAAAAAGGCTAATGTAGTGGACAAAATTAAGTAGAAGTTGGATTTGGCAATGCTCTGGAACAGAAATGGAAAGCAGAGCCCTGAATATGTTGGACTACAATGTTCCTCATCCCTCATAATTGGCTCTGCCGGGTAGGACTGAGGAGAGTTATGATACATCACCTGAAATAGTGGTGGCTGGTGGCTTCCATAGCAGAAGCACAGTGAAACTGATGGGACCTTTGATCCACATTTTAAATGACCCATCCAATTTGCTTAATGCTGTCCCCAAAATATGGGGTAGCTCAATTAACGTTCAGAATAAAACCCAGAGCAGATTTGCCACCTCACTGATATGAGAGCCATAGGGTGTCACTGATCTGGTGGACCACAAGTTGTCTGCCCCACTCTTATAGATGCTAGAAAAGAAGGAGAATAAACATTGCAATCTCAGGGTGCATGGCTAGTAAACTGGGGGATTATTTGCAACATGAAAAAAAGATGTTTATGCAAAGGAAATAACTGCATCTATAAAGTGGCTCTTTCAAATATGGTTATTAAGGCTGTCTTTTCCCTCAGCAGGTAATAAAGTAGAAAAAGTGGACTGGTGGGCATTAAAAGGGAAAATAAAACAGTTTAGAATCTCTCATAGATATAAATGTAGATTTTCTTCAGGTGGGAAAAACCAGCTATCTTGGAATATGAGAACAGCTGGGGGTTTTTTCCTATTCCAAGTTGGTTAATTTCTTTGCCCAGTGGGAAATGAAAGGGAGGAGGAAATGAGAGCTGCTGTTATGAAATATATAGGAACTTGCTTGTGAGGAGAGAAATATGAAAGCACCTTTTGTGGTAATTGATAACATCATTAAATTCTTTTATGAGAGGAGGAGAGGCAAAGTGGTTATACAGCAAAAATGGTTACAAGGAGTCCATTTTAGCTCTTTCCCTCCTTTACCTAACAAAGAGCAAGGGAAAGCTGTGTTTAGAACGTGGTAGTAAATAACATTTCTTTTTCTTCATTCTTACCTGGTTATTTATTTTCGTAGTACCATCAAAAATTCTTAAAATTGAACCAGAGTAATAGAAAATCCAGCATCTTTCTTGGATAAAAATGATAAAATACAGAACTGTGTCAATGTTCTCTCTGAGGTTCAGAACCAAATTAAACGATCAGCAGAATGAAGCCATCAAGCTCATCCTGAAGTTGAGCCCTTTGCATTTTAGGGCTAGGAAGGAGCCGAACTTTTTTGAAACAACCACAACTTCAAAGCAAAGGCCCAGAGACAAATGTATGAACCTTGAAGAGTGAGCCCTCTGTAGATTCGGTCGTCCGTCTTTGCTATTAACATTTTCTCAAAAGACTTTGATTTTTTTATACATACATGAAGAAACAGTCTCCTTTTCTCCTCACCCTCACCCACATAAAGATAAATGCACACATGCATGTATAAAAAGAAAGGGAAAAATGGTGGTGGGGGGGGCAGCTAGAGGAAAGGAGAAATTAGAGTATTTCTTTCTGCAGTAAAATTTTTATTTATTTATTTGTATCCCGCCTCTCCATATGGATCGAGGCAGCGAACAACTTACAAATAGCATGTATTTCGAAACATTTCTATACATGCCCCCAACAAGCTGGGTACTCATTTTACCGACCTGCGAAAGGATGGAAGGCTGAGTCAACCTTGGAGCCGGGCAGGATCGAACTCACAACCTTGTGGCTTGCAGTACTGGCATTTAACCACTGCGCCACCACGGCTCCTTGTACCCTGGCCATTGAAGTTTTCCTGCAGGACCCAAATTTCTAGCGCTGCAGTAATTTAGAACTTCAACTGGGCATTTAGAAATACAGTTTAGGCATCCAAATAAAGAATCAGGGAAAGCAAATATCTCAGTCTCTGCAATGTGGGGACTGAAGGTAAAATTTCACTCAGGGGTCTGAATTCTTGTTTGAGGTACAATGCCCTCATTTTGCTCCCATCCCCCATAGCTACATGCCTGAATCTAAAAGGTGATTTTAAATGATTTAAATCAATATGATTTAAAACGACTCTAATTAATAGACAAAATTCACACAATTGCATCTCCTTCTGCTGTGATCGAAGTGGCAACTAGTCCAGAAGTAAGGGATGTGGATCTCTCTGGGGCCCTTTTCGCAGCGCCGGCGCTCGCGCGACGGAGGAGGGCGGCTCGCGCAAGAAGCCTTCTCCGGGAGGCTGCCGCTTCCCCCTCCTTCCTTCCGCAGGCGAAGGAACGAGCGGGGAAGCGGCAGCCTCCCGGAGGCGGCAGCGGCTTGCGCGTCCGTCCATCCTCCCCCCGCGTGCGCGAGAAAGGCGCTTGTCGCGTCCGCCCCCCTGCGCGTGCGAGAAAGGCGCTTGTCACGTCCGCCCCCCCCACGCACGAAGCAGGATGTGTCGCGTCCGTCACGCTAGCGCCCCGCCCTGTCCCTTCCTTCCGCAGGGGTGGAGGAAAGGAAGCGCGACCCGGCCAGCTCCCGACGCTCCGCACGAGAGGTAAGTGCGCGCGGGCGCCGGGAGCGTTGTGCGAGCGCGGGTGATTTTCGCTTCGAAGCGAAAATCAAAAAACCCGCGCTCGCGCTGCTTCAGCCCCATGAGCCTGGCGGAAGTGGGAGTGCGTCGTGCAGAGCGACGCTCCCACTCCCGCGAGGCTCACGGGGCTGTCGCGCGAGAAAAGGCCCGTGCGAAAAGGGCCTGGATATTGCTTCTTAAGGTGCAGGCATGTTAATCTGTTGGAGGAAAAACAACAACAGAAAGCTCTTCAGCATCTTAAACACTGAAAAGCTTATTATGGCATATGTTAGATGTAGCATGTGGAAGAGTTTAAGAGGAGAGTTTTCTGGATAAAAGTCGGTCTGGTCAGGGAAACTGAAATATACAGAGTGTGAGCTGTGATAAGTATCTGAATAGTGGCCAGTCAGAAAAGGTTTGTTGGGTAAAAACATAGGTGTCACTGCATTGGTGAGTTGATTTAACACATGTTGTGTGATAATAAGGGGAAAAGAATAGGGAGTGTGCATCAAATCTCCATGTTTGCCCCAGAGCAGGTCTGGGTGTCCGCAATTGTAGAATGGTAGAAGAATTCATTTGGCTTTCTTTTTCGATAGAACATTAAGTCACATGTTTGGAAACAACCCATAACCTGAAATCCAGTTTTGCCTAGTTCACTGGTGAAAGTAGAGTGCATCCATTGGGGAAATTGTGCAAAAACTATGTACAGTATTCGCCCCTTGCATATTGATTCAACTCTCAAAGCAGACTGCTTCAATAGGGCTCTTGATTATGTACTGAAGCTCAATTCTTTGCAGGCTTACTCAGAAGTAAGTCTGATTGTGTTCTCTGGGGCATGCCTTCTTCTAAAGGTTGTAATTTTAAGACGGGGGGAGTCTTGCAACTAGAAGGCCTCATGTGCTCCTAACCTACCAGTGAGGCCCTTGACTGCCTATCCTGCCTATACACAAACATTTACATACATACATACATACATACATACATACATACATACATGCAGTCAACTCTACACATTTGTGGGTTTGACTTTCATGGATTTGATTATTTGTGCATTTCTTCAAGCCCTGTTCTCCCCATCTCAGGCACTTTTTTTCCTGGGGAAATTCCCTCTCTGCAGGCTGCATAGTCCTTTAAAAATCCACTTCTGGTCCTGCTCCTCCTCCTCCTCCTCCCTCAACAGCCACTACCTGGCCAGCTAAGGATGTCTTACAGCCCAATTTCTCAGCACCACAAACCCTCTCCTGATGCCACCCCCACCCAAGGAAGGAGATGAGTGAAAGAAAGGAAGCTTAGGGCCACCATAGGGCCCCATCCCCTTTCCCTCTCCTTTCCCTGAACTGGTTTGGACCCTGGGTGCCCACTGTTTCCACCATGCCTTGGCCCCCTTCCCACAGACATACATTTTGATGTTTGTCATTTTTCCACTTTCATGAGGGTCCTGCACCCCCAACCCTAGTGAATATGAAGGGTCAACTGTTTCTCTTCAGCAGCAATGAAGAATTCTTATTCCTAAAAGCCTCCAGGAACTGTAATTTTCCTTTAAAACAGAGGTGGAAAACTGCATGGAGGAGGGGGCAGTTTTCACCTCGACATCCCCAGTGGGCTATACTTTGTCCTTTCCTGCTTTAAAACAAAACACAATCCCTCCCTGTGCTTTGTTTCCACAAACTGGAAGGAGACTTCTGGTCATCTCCAGCATCCCATGTGTGACCTGTGACACGTTCAGGGCACTAAGAATTGACCCTTAGATCATGGGGCTTTCCTATTTTTCTTTAAGGGTTTCATTGCCCTGAATTATCTCTTAGGTCTTCACCACACCTTAATTTTTGTTTTTACTGTATTCTTGTATGGCCATAATTAAAATAAGTTTTAGAAGACATTAGGAGCCATATTTGAGAGCTCTTGTGAATGTGTTGTAAGATCTTGGGGGTAAAAGTTCCTTTAAGAAAACGAGGAGGAGGAGGAGAAGGGGGCAGCTTTGGCAATGGGCCTGCCTTAGCTTTCTTGAAACATGACCAAGAAATCTTGAGGAGATATATTACCTTACCGAACCAGATGCTTGTGACAGTCAGCAGCGTATGAGGAATGGATTCCCTCCACCCCCTGCCAACAATTCCAAGTAAAGTGAAAATGGTCATTAAGTTAAAATGCCTTTTGAGCAGAAGACAGATTTAATAGTTTTTTATGGGCCATTTGTACAGTGAAATGTCATCAGTCAGCACACTATGGCTCTCGGGGACGCAGTCAGGAAGTTTTTAAAAATTGTTTTGGAAAAGGGCAGTGCTTTAACTTTCTAACTTTTGTGCTTTGGTGTGTCAAAATGTGCTAACGCGGATTCTGATATGCGAAACAAAACAGGGTTAATTGGAAACTCGCGGCGGTTCATGTGATGACAGCACAACATTATTATACTGCTGAATGATGGAACTGCAGATTAGTTTATGGTATGGGCAAAACGTTACTAGAATGGGCAAAACGTTACTAGAATAAAACTCATTTTTTCTGATTCACAGCATAAAGCCAGGGTAGCTATTTTGGTCATACTCCACTGTGACCAAGAAATAGAAGGAAGCATTGAGATACATAAGCAAGAGCATATAGAGAATTTGTACAGAATTGGTTGTAAACACTTCTTGTTAATTTCTTTGCAGTAGAAGTAATAGCTGTAAACAAGAACACCAGGGTTGGACCAAACATCACCAGTGGTTTGTTTGTGTCCTGCCATTGTTTCGTGGCTTTGTTGATGCCCCCTGATGCTTTTTTTCTTCTGCTCCATTGTTACTTTTCTGTGGCAACTCAGGAATGCAACATCACCCCTTCTACAGTATTTGCTTTCAAGCCTGAAAAGAATATGTGCCTTTTTAAAAGGCTGGTTTATACACCTAATAAAGAGTTAGCTTGATGTAGTGGCTTGAATGTTGGATTAGGATGGTGACAGACCAGGGTTTGAATTCCCGCTTGACCATGGAAATCTACTGGATGGCCTTGGTCAAGTCACAGGCCATTTCCGCACTAGCCTGTTATAGCACTACAATTCCACTTTCAACATCCTCTGGAACCTGGGGTTTGCAGTTTCAGGAGGGGCCGGCTGGCCTCTCCTGAAACTGCAAACCCCAGGATTCCAGAGGATGTTGAAAGTGGAATCATCACGCTATAACAGGCTAGTGCGGAAATGGCCACAGT
The DNA here is from genome assembly GCA_948474755.1 of Ctenosaura bakeri. Lineage (NCBI taxonomy): Eukaryota > Metazoa > Chordata > Lepidosauria > Squamata > Iguanidae > Ctenosaura > Ctenosaura bakeri. The sequence continues at coordinate 14,759 of CAOLHI010004651.1, read as the reverse complement.
CTGTCAGCTTCAGAGATAAGCAAGGGCAAATTCCTTCTGAACAAAGCAAAGAAAGGCCATTCTGAGCAGGCACAAGGTAAGATGGGGGACAGGGTAGGTGGGAAGGGAGCATGGCCTGTGGAAGTGGCAGAGCTCCAGAAGCAGATGGATGCATTGTAAGGACAACAACCACAACAACAACAAAAACAATAATTTTTATTTATTAATCGCCTCTCCTCAAGGTAAGGTACAGAATATAGAACTAAAAATTGTAATTAAAATACACTAAAACATAGAATGATTAATGCAAACATACTAAGATTAAAATATATCATGATTAAAAGTACAATTAACATACAGTTAAAATGCAGTAAAAGTACAATTAAAAACAATTTAAAATACAATTAAAAATAGACTCGGGAGGCCTGCCAGAAGAGATAGGTCTTTAGCAGTTTTTTTGTTTAATTTCTTGTTGTCAGATTTCATAGAATCATAGAATCATAGAAATGTAGAGTTGGAAGAGACCACACGGGCCATCCAGTCCAACTCCCTGTCATGCAGGAACACCCTCAAAGCACTCCCGACAGATGGCCATCAAGCCTCTGCTTAAAAACCTCCAAACCCTATAATTTCTTCTGGCAGGCCATTCTACAGTCCAGGGATGGCTGATGAGAAGGTCCTCTGGGTGACCATTGCCAGTCTTGTTTTAGACAGTTTAAGTGAATGGTCCCCAGAGGACCTGAGTGTACAGGGCGGATTGTACAGGAGGAGGTGATCCTGTGGATAACTTGGACCCAAACCATGTAGGGTTTTAAAGGTACTAACCAACACTTGGTACTTTGCCCAGAAACTAATTGGCAGACAGTGGAGTGATTTCAATATTGGTGCAATATTTAATATTGGTGTAATATTAATATTTAATGTTGGTGTGATGCTCCTAGCTTACCCGTAATCAATCTGGCTGCAATATTTAAAGTAAGGCAAGAGTGTGAATGGGAGAGAAAGAAGAGTGCAGCGAGGGGGGGGAGGAATTAAAGGTGTGTCCAAAAAACAAGGACAGGATATATTGCTGGTGTGAATTGAGGCAGAGAGGTTCAAATCCACGCTCAGCCGTAGAAACCCACTGGGTGATCTTGGGCAAGTCACACCCTCTCAGGCATAGAAGAAGGCAAAGGCAAATCCTCTCTGAACAAATCTTGCTAAGAAAACCCTGTAATAGGTTCACCTTAGGGTTGGCCTAAGTCAGACACAACTTGAAGGCACATGAGAAAAATAACAATGAAGTGAAGCAAGAGAGGACTAGGAGGGAAGTAAGAGCGAGCAGTGGGAGTAGCAGAGGGCAAGAAGCAAGACAGGGCCCTGTAAGGTAGTTTTGCTGGAAGATACCAGTGTCCAAGGTTGCATGATGAATTCCATGACCAAGCAGAGATTTTTACCTGAGTCTCCATGCTCCACGGGCAGTAGTTCAAATACTACTCTGTACTGGTTCTCTCAGATCAGTTGCAACTCTGAAATGTTACTAAGGTTGAAAAACAGTGGAAGAAAAACTGTAACAATTAATATGTGTGCTGAATTTGCAAATTAAAGTAATTTGCATGATTAGTATAATTTGGATAATGTGCAAATGATATAGCCAGATTTGAGGGAGCAGAATATGGCACTCCTGCCCCCAGGAGTCCAGGAGAGTTTTTTCAATTAAAAAAAGAAAAAGAAAAATCAGGAAGTAGCCTCTCTTGGACCTAAAACAGCCCCAGAAGAGGGCATGGCAACATTATCTTCAAAAACCTTCTAGAGGGCATAAAGGACGGTTTGAGGAGTTTTTTTCCCCCAGTCTAAAATTGTTTTAAAAATTGAGCAGTTGGAGGTGTGGTGGAGAAGGGCTGTGGCCCTCTTAGGTCCTGTCAGGGATATCTCAAGGGGAGGGGAAGAATCTTTTCCAGATCCTCTGTGGCAGCATTTCCCAAACTCTGGTCTTCCAGGTGTTTTGGACTTCAGCTTCCAGAATCACTGATCATTGGCCAAGACCACTGAGACTTCTGGGAGTTGAAGTCCAAAACCCCTGGAGGACAACAGTTTGGGAGTCACTGCTCTGTGGCCAGATTAGACCTTGGAGGCAAACCTTCCCACCTGCTGATTTGTGAAAAGCTTATATGAATTATGTCTTTTTACTTTTTACTTTTGTATGCCTTTTAAATGATTTTACAGTGTTTGATGTGGTGATTTTAATGGTTTTTAAAATTTTATTGTTAGGGTTAAGTGATTCATTTTGGGAACTGCCTTGAGAGAAAGGTGACATACAAATGAAATGAAATAAATAAAATTTCAACACCTCAAGCTGCCAGGAAAGACATACAGTGAGATAAAGTGCTTTCTCTTGTCGTAGGCCCTTGGTGTCATGCTCACTTAATCATTCTAAAATTCTACCTGATTCTGAGTATTGCCAAATATATCGCTTCAAAGTTCATATCCTCATGAAAGTGTGTAACTGTCACACTGAAATTCTGTTTAGAATTCATGTTGTCTGTGTGAAAACTGAAGTTAGAAAAATAGAAGAGCACATGTTTTGTAGTGGCAAGAGCGTTAGGGTTCGATGTGATAAGGCAGAGCTTGGAAATGCTGTCTTTTGGACTGCAACTCCCAGAATCTCCAAATACTAACTGAAGGGGGAACAGGTCTAGGAGTTGTACAAAGATACCTCTCCCCAGGTTTGCAGGGAAGCCAAATTCAAATCCCTGTTCATAGGATCATAGAGTTGGAGGGGATCACAACAGCCATCTAGTCCAACTCCCATCATGCAGGAATACACCACTGATATACTCCTAAAAGATGCCCATCCAACTTCTGATTAAAGACCTCCAAAGATGGAGACTCCCCCCCTCAAGACCATCTGTTCTATTTCTAAATGTAAAAAAGTTCTTCTCAGTGTTTAGGTGGAATGTCTTTTCTTGTCATTTGAACCCATTGGTTCTTGTTCAAGTCTCTCTACTGGGCTCTGGGACGAGTCCCTCTGCTGTTCTGAGGCTCATATGGGATGATTCCACATGCTCTGCCCTATACACCTGGTAAGAAGATGAAAAAGAAATGCACCAAAGAGGCTGGAAATAGTTTCCGAGGTAGAGATAGGTTAGCAAATGATGTCTGCAATTTGCTCGGAAGATACAATCTTGCTTTTTTCCTTCTCCCATTAGAGAATGAAAAATTTCCAATTTTTTCTTCTGCCTGGGCATTATTTTCTGCAAATTTTTGAAGAAAGTAATGCATTCATGTTGTTATTTTTTTCACAAATTGCAGATATGATTTTCCTATAAACTAAATTGGCTGTAGCTTCACTGTATGGTCTTTTCTTAAAAAATAAGAGCATTGATGAATTACTTCTTTTTGGTCAATAATCCCATCCATCTGTGCTTAGGCATGTGTGTGTGTGCGCGCGCGTGCACAATTTGCTTAACAAAGCTTCTTGCTCAAAGTGCAGAGACTTTGATGGGGGAGCACTCAAAATGTGTTCATCATTTAGCTCTTATGCAGGAGATAAGATGGCTCACAGTAGTTTTTGTTTCCTTGGCAGGTCACACTGGCATGTAGAGAGAATCTATCTGATTGAGAATGGAAAAAAGTAGCAAATATTATTTGTATGCCTACAATTTAGTCTCAACTTGGTGCCTTCTCGATGCATTAGACTAGAATTCCCAGTAGTTCAGTGGCTCTCATGGCTACTGGCTGCTGACTCCCATGGCAGCAGGCAATAAATCCACTGCAGGTTGTTATCTAGGCTTTAAAGGAGCTCTCCAAGGTACTGTACCCTATTCCTAAACATGTTCAGCACCTTAGACAGCTCTATCTAAAATCTAGAATGCATTCACAGCTCCAATGACATGACAGCCACAAGCTACCACTGTTTCCCAGTGGATTCGCTACCTGGGCTTGATGAGAGTCATATTCCAAGAACCCTGGAGGACACCAAGTTGGAAAAGAACTGATACTGGTTTAGTTTGTTCACTGGATTCAGGTCAAAGGATAAGGAACTCCACTTTGGTAGGACAAAAAAGAGTTGCATAGCAAAAGGATCAGCACAGTAAGGCATACAAGCAGAAATCTGTATTTTAGAGGAGAATTTGGGGCATCTCAGGGAAAATTTGCACAATTCCATGGGAGAGTGCCTCAAACATTAAAACAAATGTCCAAGTGTAATAAGCTATTAAAGTTAATTGCAAGTGAAAATGAAATCATAAAATATTACAGAGCACAAGAGATATTGTTTGAGGGATGAGAGATAACCAAGGAGAAATAAATGATGCAAAATTTAGGACAAAAATTCTGCAAGCCTGGCAAATGAGCCAATAGAAGTAAATGCAGAAGCTCTTCTTAGGTGATGCATGTCATCCATGCACCTATTCCTGGACTGGAACTACTACATCTGCCCTACCCCTCACCATCTTCTACACTGGCATGTAGCACAGGGACACTCAGTACCCAACCACTTATTTTTGAGTCTCTGTTACCCTTCTGACACCCACCACTCAATTTGTGACCACACTACCAAAAAGCATAGTAGTTGTTAATTGCCTTAAGTCAGTTTTAATGAATGATGACTCTGTGAATGTGAAACCTCTGAGACATCCCATCATCATCAGTTCTGCTCAGGTCTTGTAAAGTCAGGGCTGTGGGTTTTTTTTGGTTGAGTCTGTCCTCTTGTAATGGACTCTCTCTTTTCCTACTGTCTTGCACTTTACTGAGCATTATTGTCTTTTCTAATGAGACAGGTCATGTCATGATATGTCCAAAGCATAATAATTTCAGTTTAGTCATTTTGTCTTCTAGGAAGAATTCAGGGCTGATTTGTTCTAAGTCCCATTTGTTTGTCTTTTTTGGCAGTTCATGGGATCTGTAGAACTCTTCTCTGGCACCACATTTCAGATAAAGCCACATAGTAGCAGTATTAATAAGAAACAATATTCATTGAAAACAAGCTTCTGCTTCAGGAAAGCAGTGCAACCTCCTACACACCTCCATATATGCCATGTTTTCAAATAAAATTAAAGCTTTGCAGGTTTTTTGGGTTTTTTTTTGAGATTAGATATTTATTAGATTTAACAGAAGATACAAACAAACCAGTCCATAACTACAGAAGGAGGAGGAGGAAAACCACAGCTGTCAAGCCCTGGAAGGGACTGCTGTTGCTCCTTATCAGTGAAGAAAGGAGGGAATGCAATTCAGAGGAGGAAGAAGCAGGTGGCCTTCATTCTGAGGGGAAGGAAAATAAGAGTGCACTCCTCATTTCTTTCCCCCTACAAGTTTGGACCAGCTCCACATTCTTCCTCCTAATGGCCTCCCTCTCCTTCCATCCCCATTGGTAAGGAACAACTAGAGCAGCCTTTCCCATGGTTTGACAGCTAACAGGGTAGGAGAGGACACAGACCTGTGTGAGTAGAGTGTTATACCTTGGCCAGAGTCTCTAAAAGCACAATCCACAGCATTATTTTTCCCAAGGTACAGAGTGTGTCTTGAGAGTCTAGGTGCCCCCAAGGAGAAAAAAATCAGGACCAGATAGAAACAGTACCAAGAAGAGGATCTGCAATAAACAGAGACTGTTCTTATAAAATGTAGATAGGTGTATATGCAAATTTAATCATCTGCTTTTCCTCCCCAGGGCTGTCTGGGAATTCTCTTCAATGGGCAGGGATCTTTAGCAGAAAATTGTCTACTGTGCAATCTCACCGATAGCTTTACTTTGGGGGGGGGGTTAGGGGGAGTGTGTTTTGTGTGGAAAACGTTGACAATAAAGTTGTGCCTATTTGCTCTGCAGCATCCTTGATGCTAATGTCATAATAGTAATAAGAAGAATGAAATAAGCCCCTTGCTGGTGTTCATTCTCACCATGGTGTTAGATTTAACCTACAGACACTGAGATACATCCCTGGCTCCGATTTTCATTTTAAAGCAATTCAACTGTGACACATTCATGTAGATTTTATGAGGGTAGAAGGGGGAAAAATTAGTTTGTTGCTCCTACTGCTTGTTGATGGTTGCAGACTTATTTCTATATCAACGTTGAGATTGGATTGGATAGAACGTGCATGCCCCCTGCTGATAAGCTTCTTCCAGCCTCCATTGCAGAATAAGAAAGATGGAGCTGAGTTTTCATAATATCTTATTGCCAAAAAAAACGAAGAGAGAGAGGGAGGGAGGGAGGGAGGGAGGAAGGAAGGAAGGAAGGAAGGAAGGAAGGAAGGAAGGAAGGATCCTAACCACATTTTCTCCAAAGCTTTTGTCATTGTGGCATTCAGCGTGGGTGGGGGGAGGGAACAAAATGGAGACATTGTCCTCCTCAGAAGAATTCTGCCACCTCAAATTTCTAGCATTGAAGAGAATGAGACATTGAAAACTGGTTACATCTTAGAACTGTTATGCTTCCTTCTTTGCATTTTCTTGCTAAGTTTGCCTGATCCTTTTCTTTGGATGCCTAAAGTGTATTTCTCAGTCCTCATCTGAAGCTTGAAGCTTCCACAATATTAGACATTCAGGGACTGAAGGGGCATTTCATTAGGGGAGGGCAGAAGGCTTATTGGGAAGCAATCAATATCCCTCCATAGCCACGTTCCTACCAAATTTGCTTAATGGCTCTTCCGGTTAAGATCGTTAGGTCACAACATCAAGATTTGTCCCACTGTACTTTCAGTTCTGCCACTTAGTTAGAGGGCTGAGCATGTGTGGCTTATCAATTTTTCTCTTGCTTCCCCCACCCTCTCCGCATAGATCCTTCTCTGCACTGTAAACCAGTCAGGGGAAAAAGGTAAGCTGGGGGCAAGGGGTTAAGAAGCATTTCTCTTTCAACAGTGGGTATAGCTCTGGCACATTTCCCTGCATTATAGCACTAATGCTCTCTAGCAGAGAATTTGTAGTATCTTTACCAAACTACAAATCCCAGGATTCCAAAGGAAGAAGCTATGGCAATATAATATGGGGTCAAACTGTGATAACTCTTTAGATACATTCATATTCTCCAAAGGTGTGGCGGGGGGAGGCAGGATTTTAGAAAATGGGGGAATCCAGAGTGTAAACTTCAACAGGATCTCTTCTATACAACACAGTTATGGTACTTTGATATGACTTTAATTGCCATGATTGCATCCTGTGGAATCCTACCATTTGTCATTTGGTGAGTCATTGAAGCATTCAGGCTGAGAATTCTAGGAAATTCACCAAACTACAAACCATAGGATTCAATAGGATTCAGCAACACAACTACAGTAGTATCTAAGTGTTGTGTGAAAGAGAAAGAGTAGGCACTGTAACCGTGTTAGCCTGGGAAAGAAAGGCCAAGAAGTTGTTGATCTCCACACCATTCTCTCATCCAGCTCTTCCAGGTAATGATCATCCATGAAACACCTTCTTGTCAGGCTATGGAAAGCCTGATGGTGTTGGAGAAAGGAAAGAAATCCCGGCACACCTTCCTTCCCAGAGCACTTGAACTCTTTAGAGGCTGCCAATCAGCAATTTGGAGGGCTGCTGAGAGTGTAATTGTGCTGGGAGTGAGCAGAAGATACATGGGGATCACTCAGCTCATATGCCTGTTTTCCCAGCCTCATTTTGCTATCAGAAGCCTAATCCTACTGGGAAAGAAGGGATCTGGGCACAGTGTTCACAATTAATTGATCAAAAAGCGATTGAGCTGGAAATCTGCCAACAAAAATGGACCTTTTTAACAAAAGTGACTGAGCTAAATTGGAACTTTAGCATTAACATTTTACCAGAATGAAGTCATTAATTAATTAAATGAGCCACAGGGCCAATAAATTTTACATTTCCCAGCTGGTTTTTTGCCCCAGACCTGGTTCTCTTGCATTGTTGCAAATCCATTTCTCACTTTCTTTGAATGTATGACTTCTTGAGAATTATGAGCTTTAGCTCACAGGTAATAAGAGCATCTTGGAAGGGTGATGGCCCCACTTGTCTTTGTTTTACTTTGTAGATGCCCTTCATCTGTCTCCCAAAGCTGGATTTTCCACCTCTTAACCCTGAGAGTTTACCTGGGATCCACTTTGAAATCAATAAACTAAAGAAAATGGGACTGAAAGAAGATGGAATTATAAGGGAGGGAGAAGGAAAATCAGAAGTGTTTTTGGCAAAGTGAGTGAGAGGTTGGGTTTTCAGAACTTCATGCAGCTGTTTCCTTCTCTCCAAAGCTTACACAGGGATAAGGAGAGTGAGGGAGTCAGATCATGTGTGGGAGTTTTCACCTTCATTTCAGTAAGACTTTTATTGTCATGTAACACAAGTTTAAATACTAATTTAAAGTTAATGTGATTGTCAAAACTGTCACCCTTTCAATGTAAATTCAAGTTGTTTGAGTCTTGCTTGAGTCCGGGAATAATTAATAATTAACACTGAGGCCAATTCTGCACTAGAGTGGAGGAGTGTTTCACCATGTGTCATGAGCAGTGTTTTTTACTCCAACTTACCCTGATTCCTATCTGCACACCCTCCGGTTTCTATTGAAGTAAAGTGGAGAAAAATGTTTGTAGCTTCCACATCATCAATTCTCATGGAACTCCTGTTCCCCTCCCTTGTTCCACCCCGCCACCTCTGATTGGTTAATTTAAAAAAAAATGTAGAAACTGTTGCTACATTTTAGTGCAAGTGGTGTGAATCAATATAACGCTTCTGCACATAGGAAAAAAATGGAGAAGAAACGGTTTGGGTGGTTTACATCAGAGTTTTTCCATTTTTACAATACATTGGTTTAACATTGATGTTAACTGCACTAAGGCATCAACTTGTGCGGGACCACGGAGGAAAGAACAACATCAAACCGGTTTCACATGCAGATGTAAAAGCGACAATACGATACTACCACAATGTATCAGCCTTGTGCCATTAAATTTCCTCTCTTTGCGTGGGTGTGAATCTCCATCCCAGTACTGCCTGGCTTTCAGCAACCTGATGGTGCTAGGAAGGAGGGTGTTTATCAAGGAGAGTCTATCCCTCTGTGCTTTCATTTTCAGTAGGATTTCTGGGAGGTTCCCCAAGCAGCAATCTGGTTCACCAGGATGGAGATAAAGCTTTGACCTCATTCCCATTCTAGCAATCCAGCTTAGCATTTCTAAGGAGTGGTTAAACCCACCTACCCCCATTGCAGTGATCCTGATAAGGACTGTTGATGGGATGGCAAAGTTATACTCTGTCCCTCCCCCCAACAGTCTGGACCAGGCTGGAGGGAGGGAAGCAAGAGAGAGTGCATGTCTGTGTGAGTGCAGCTTCCAAATTTCCAGCCAACACTGTTCAAGGCTCATGGGGGCAAAAGGCTGCCGAGCCTTTTCAGAAGGCTATAGGCACAGCCTCTCTACTGGCCTGGTTCAATAGCTTTGTGCATTTTTCAGTTTCCCTCCTGTACTTTGGTTGTAATTATGAGACAGAGGCCTAAATGGGGTGAATCTTGAAAATGGCTACAGTAAGCAGCAAATGTAGCATACTGGGGATTTGATTTGTGAGTGTTTGAGCTTCACACTAATGACCCGTCTTAGGAAATGCTGCATGGTGTTCCTGTTAGTGACCCTTTGTTTTCCTTGCATTGCAGTTGTTTCCCTGCAACATGGTAAAGGCTTTAATCTGGAAATCAGTCCCATTAAACTCAGCTGAAATTAACTTCTGAGTAAAGCATGCACTGTTAGATTACCCTTGGTGCATATTTCTCAAGGTCACTCTGAACCTTCCCTTTTTTTTTTTTTTTTTCCCAAAACAAAAAGACATACTCCGGGAAGTACTGGGTTGCCATGCAGAAGAATAAAGCTTGGCACTGTGAGAAGATTAAGTGAAATTCCAGCCCTTCTTTGGTAAATTAAATGGCCTTGAGTGAGGAGACGGAGTGAATACAGCGATGAGAATGAGATTCTTAGCATTGTCTGTCTGTGGAAAATCTGACAAGTGTTTAATGCCCCCTGCTGTTAAGCCTCAATGGATCTGCTTTAGGTTTAAGTAGAAACATGGATGTGTAGAGCTCAAGGGCCAGCTAATGATCTGTACTTAAAGACTGTTTTCAAATAAAAACTGGGTTGGGGGTGGGATCTGCTCTCTGTGATATGTCCTGAAGCATAGTGACCTAAAGGATAATTTTAAGGGGAAATTTTTTGTTAAAAGCCCCAATAAAGTAATGGTTTTATTAGGGCCAACTAGAATTGCAGAGAATACTGAGTAAGATTCCAAGTGATCCTGATCTCTTCTTCAGACTGAGGCCCTTTCCACATGATGATGGCATCCCGACAGGGGGATGTGAGAGGAGTGGGACCGCGATGACGCTTCCGCATGATGTCATCATGGTCCCACCCTTCTTGTACCGCCAGCTGTCAATGACCCCCAATCGCACAAGCCTTCTGTTGCAGCTGGCCATGTAGAAGGACCAGAAGTGCAATCCATGCACTTCCACCCATACTGCAGGAAGGAAGGCCGACTGCAATTTGGAAAGACAAAGCATGTCCCTCACACTCCTTCCACAGGCAGCAGAAGGGAGTGTTGGAAACACGCTCCCATCCCAGCAGAGGCGCTGCCAGGATTGTGATATGACAATATGGGATAGCATCATTGTACAGAAAGGGTCTGAGTGCTAAGCACAACTACAAAGCAGGAGGGGGTGGCTGGCCAGGGTAGAAAAAGTCCAGGTAGACATCCTCCATTGTCAGACATAACTACAATTGTCAGAGCTTTGTTGTCATATAGTTACATCTGTAATCCCCCTCGTCGGAAAAAAAAACTCTTATCATTTTGATCTGGCAGTGTCTGACTAAAGGGTTTCTGATCAGAGCACTGGGAAATGGTGTCTGCAGTGATCTCCCCGTTACAGGCCACATCAAGAAGCAGCAGCTGGAGAAGCCACCTGGGATCCAATTGTAATTACTTGTCTCAAAGCACCCTGCAGCCACAAGAGCACTGCAGATGTCATCTCCAGGCTCGCCTTTCTAGAGTTCCTCAGAAACCTTTCAATTTCAGTGCTGCCAGGCTTAAAAAGTAGGATTTGGGGGCCATGTTAGGTCATTAAGAACAATAAACCTGAATTCCCAGTAGTTAAGATTGCAGACCCAACATACCATCTCATAACTGCTGAACCAAATATAGGAAATCCTATGCAGATGTTGGAAATGATGCATCACAAATACTATACGGTGGGGCTGCGATATCAGCTAGGGTTCATTTCCAGGACCTCCGTTGGATTCCAAAATCTGTGGGTGCTCAAGTCCTATTATGTACAGTGTATGAAAATGGCATCTCTTATATAAAATGGCAAAATCAAAGTTTGCTTTTTGAATTTGTTTTATTTTATTTTTGGGGAATATTTTCAAGCAGTCATTGGTTGAATCCATGGAGATACAGAGGGCTGACTTTAATTTGAAAGATGTTACTTTGAGATATTAAACACACACACACACACAGAGAGAGAGAGAGAGAGAGCAATTGTTTTTTGTTTTGTTTTGTTTTGGAAGAGCAACATAATTGATAAGATCACTACCTTTTCTTAGTGTAATGTGTAACATATTTCTCAAACATTTATTTTGTAATTTTGAACCTTTTTTTTCTATTTTGAAAGTGTATTTCTGTTATTTAAAAAAAATAAAAGGATGGAAAATAATGTCTTACTAACATGTTGTTCTTAAAGCAATGAACAACTGCTAAGGTGTTACCCCTCTCTAAAAGTTATGGCTGATATTTTCCCTTTTAAAAATGGTGTTCTAAGCTCTGCACAGAAAGAGCAAGGAGTGTGGAACAAAACAGATCTAAAGTGGCTTCCAGGACAACAGTAGCTTAGATTTGGGGGGTTAGTTACCTTCAACCATTAGGCAATACTAACAAATTTAGCTTTTCTTGACTCTTTAACTACTATATCACCTAAAATGAATTTCTAGCTCTGCTAAGTGTTGGTATCATTGTTGAGGGTGCTTTGAGTGTCTGTTCATTCATGGCAGAAGGTTGTACTCAATGGCCATTGTGATCTCTTCCAACTCTGATTCTGTTATTTTTCTGCCTCACAAAGGTCTTGTACATTTCGGAGAATTCAAAACTTGCTATCACTGTGTGATAACTTTATTATTGGTACCAACTAACATCTTGTTTAACTGCAGCATCTAGATTTCATCCAGTACACTAGGAAAACTGTTAAGATTTTTGTGTCAATAGACTTACATGAGCTGGGAAAATCTAAAATTAGTGATTACATGCAAGAATGTGATTCTGTTTAAGCTTTAAAAAAAGAGTACTTAATTGAAACATGCTTTAGATGGCCTGTTTAGATGGAGGGGTTGTTGTTTAGAACAATTCTTGTGCTATAGATATGTATATATATGTATGTATGTGTGTATATATACATATATATGTATGTAAATATTTTGCCTTTCTGTTATCCCAAAACATGAATGACTCAGGAGTTCACCCATGATGCCAGTACCCCCAACAATCAAAGGTGGGGAATTAATAGCCTGCAAGAGGGGAGTAACCTAGTGAGATCTTTTCACGAATGTTTGTAGGATCTCTGTTGGGAGAAACCAGCCAAAGACTCAAAAGTAAACTAAGATGTGTTTATTTGAGAAATTAACAATTGCACATAAGAAGCAAACACTTACACAATCACACAAGGCTAGCTGAAAGAGAAAGAAAGGCAAATTGTTGATAGCAAGGTTTCAAGGGTGATAAGAGTGATAATTATCAATCCAGAGATCAGTGAAGAGACAGCAATGTGGCTTAGACTCATGGCTAAGGACAGTACTTGTTTGGAAATCAGATTCTGGGGGTGGCTACCAGCAAGTGAGATACTGCATCTAACTGCTCAAAACTGGAGGTTTTTATATGCAATCTGCCTGGAGGGCTCTCTGGCTGAATAAACAAAGGGGTTTGTAGAGTGGACAGTGGGGTCAGAGATGTGTTAACGATCTTAGTGTTACGTGACAAAGAGTTAATGGCTACTGTGGCTACCATGATAACTCTGTAATGGTTGGACAGATGTGGGGATAATTGAACAATTTACAGGTCAGTGGGGAGAAGGGTTGAAACCATGCTTTGGTGGGAACTTCACTGTTGCTATTGTCTGAAAGCAGAGTCATTACACTTTAGCTTAAGCCTATTATCTCTGAAGTCACCTGATGATGCCCTGACTATGACCTTGCCTAGAGGGGGTTTCCCACCTACTTTGCATTGCACGTGTTTGGCCAGTGTTTTCCTCTTGTCCAGTGTGGTGTATTTTATGTTTATGCCAATTAATATATTTTACCAATTTCTCCTAAATGAGATCCAAGGCAACTTCTATGTTCTTCATGATTAATAACTTTTGTCATCTTGACCATGCTCTAATGTAGCTTGGCCACATGCGTACCAGTTTTCATCTGTGAAATGTTGGAGGACATGACTGAGTAAAAAGCACAAAAGTAGTTTGCACTCAATTAATGCAGCAGGAGTGGGAGAAAGGAGTATGGCCAGAATCTTGCCCTTCCTGTTGGCCTGGGCAAAAGCAAACCCTTGCAACTTCTCCTAGCTTGTGTGTTTTTCCTTGTTAATATAATTGCAAGTTCTTCAGCCCGCAACAAGTTTTGCACACTGAAATCACTTGTAATGATAAAGAGAGAATTACATTTGATTTGAGATGATTTCATGTTGACTGGGATATGTCCTTTGGAAAACTAGTGTGAATTTTTCTTGCTGTATCCCCTTTATTTACTATCCATTATTTATTTTTATCAGGAAGGATAGGTTCATCTCATGACAGCTGAAATTTAAATAAACATTGTAGATGAAATCAAAGCTGTGTATTATTTTATTTTATCTTTGGCCTGCTGTGATTTGAGCTAGAAGCTACAGGACTTGGTTTTACATTCTGTTAACATAACATCTGAGATCCTGCAAAAACAGACATAGTGATGACAATAGAGCTTTGTCACTACAACTATGTCTGACAATGCCACTCCCCCCTCCACAGCCTACCTATTAAGCCAGCAGCTTCCCAAGTATATTTGAGGATTTCTGAGATATTGCACATTAGGAGGCTGGGAAATGATGGCCGCAGCACTTTCCCAATCATGGAGCTCATTGAGACAGGTAGCTAGAAACCCATAAGGGCCCTGCCTCAGTTGCTTGTCTCAAGGTGTCATGTGCCCAGGAGAGCACTGCTAGCGTTGTTTCCCAGTGCCAAAGTCTGCAGCATTTCAGAAACTCCATCATCTGGAGTGCTGTCTGGCTTAAGAGGTAGGTTTTGGGTGATGGGGATCGTGTTCAGTCATTCATAACAATAAACCTGAATTCCAAATATTACAAGAATAAGTCTGGCTTACGATCTCATAAATATTGGACAGAGTCCCAGCCTAAGTATTCTGGATTGAAGCTGATCAATTGGTAGGCTTAATGAAAAGTCAAATAAGGTGGGGTTTGTTTTTGTTTTTTTAAGAAAAGGTGGGAATGGGCAATCATTTTCATCATGACAATAAGATACATAGAGTTTTGCATACTTATGGCTTTAATTTGAGTAAGACTATTCTCATTGATTTCCACAAGAGGGCAGTGTGGGTCTTTCTTTCATTCTGTCTCACAGTACATCAAGAATTCAGACTCTTATAGAACACAATCCTCATTGTTAGACAGGTCTCTCTCTGCCATTTCCATTTAATGTGGAGGAAACTCACACATATACATAGGTAGGTAGACAGACAGACAGACAGACAGTTAGTCTGCTTCTAATTCTTATGACAGAAGAAAGTTTGTAAACAGAGCAAAACACCAGTTGATTTGAGGCAATGAGTATCTCTTAACTC